>CAKJTD010000002.1:1021033-1066033 GCA_917499995.1 Ichneumon xanthorius
GCGTGTGCGTGTGCGTGTGCGTGTGCGTGTGCGTGTGCGTGTGCGTGTGCGTGTGCGTGTGCGTGTGCGTGTGCGTGTGCGTGTGCGTGTGCGTGTGCGTGTGCGTGTGCGTGTGCGTGTGCGTGTGCGTGTGCGTGTGCGTGTGCGTGTGCGTGTGCGTGTGCGTGTGCGTGTGCGTGTGCGTGTGCGTGTGCGTGTGCGTGTGCGTGTGCGTGTGCGTGTGCGTGTGCGTGTGCGTGTGCGTGTGCGTGTGCGTGTGCGTGTGCGTGTGCGTGTGCGTGTGCGTGTGCGTGTGCGTGTGCGTGTGCGTGTGCGTGTGCGTGTGCGTGTGCGTGTGCGTGTGCGTGTGCGTGTGCGTGTGCGTGTGCGTGTGCGTGTGCGTGTGCGTGTGCGTGTGCGTGTGCGTGTGCGTGTGCGTGTGCGTGTGCGTGTGCGTGTGCGTGTGCGTGTGCGTGTGCGTGTGCGTGTGCGTGTGCGTGTGCGTGTGCGTGTGCGTGTGCGTGTGCGTGTGCGTGTGCGTGTGCGTGTGCGTGTGCGTGTGCGTGTGCGTGTGCGTGTGCGTGTGCGTGTGCGTGTGCGTGTGCGTGTGCGTGTGCGTGTGCGTGTGCGTGTGCGTGTGCGTGTGCGTGTGCGTGTGCGTGTGCGTGTGCGTGTGCGTGTGCGTGTGCGTGTGCGTGTGCGTGTGCGTGTGCGTGTGCGTGTGCGTGTGCGTGTGCGTGTGCGTGTGCGTGTGCGTGTGCGTGTGCGTGTGCGTGTGCGTGTGCGTGTGCGTGTGCGTGTGCGTGTGCGTGTGCGTGTGCGTGTGCGTGTGCGTGTGCGTGTGCGTGTGCGTGTGCGTGTGCGTGTGCGTGTGCGTGTGCGTGTGCGTGTGCGTGTGCGTGTGCGTGTGCGTGTGCGTGTGCGTGTGCGTGTGCGTGTGCGTGTGCGTGTGCGTGTGCGTGTGCGTGTGCGTGTGCGTGTGCGTGTGCGTGTGCGTGTGCGTGTGCGTGTGCGTGTGCGTGTGCGTGTGCGTGTGCGTGTGCGTGTGCGTGTGCGTGTGCGTGTGCGTGTGCGTGTGCGTGTGCGTGTGCGTGTGCGTGTGCGTGTGCGTGTGCGTGTGCGTGTGCGTGTGCGTGTGCGTGTGCGTGTGCGTGTGCGTGTGCGTGTGCGTGTGCGTGTGCGTGTGCGTGTGCGTGTGCGTGTGCGTGTGCGTGTGCGTGTGCGTGTGCGTGTGCGTGTGCGTGTGCGTGTGCGTGTGCGTGTGCGTGTGCGTGTGCGTGTGCGTGTGCGTGTGCGTGTGCGTGTGCGTGTGCGTGTGCGTGTGCGTGTGCGTGTGCGTGTGCGTGTGCGTGTGCGTGTGCGTGTGCGTGTGCGTGTGCGTGTGCGTGTGCGTGTGCGTGTGCGTGTGCGTGTGCGTGTGCGTGTGCGTGTGCGTGTGCGTGTGCGTGTGCGTGTGCGTGTGCGTGTGCGTGTGCGTGTGCGTGTGCGTGTGCGTGTGCGTGTGCGTGTGCGTGTGCGTGTGCGTGTGCGTGTGCGTGTGCGTGTGCGTGTGCGTGTGCGTGTGCGTGTGCGTGTGCGTGTGCGTGTGCGTGTGCGTGTGCGTGTGCGTGTGCGTGTGCGTGTGCGTGTGCGTGTGCGTGTGCGTGTGCGTGTGCGTGTGCGTGTGCGTGTGCGTGTGCGTGTGCGTGTGCGTGTGCGTGTGCGTGTGCGTGTGCGTGTGCGTGTGCGTGTGCGTGTGCGTGTGCGTGTGCGTGTGCGTGTGCGTGTGCGTGTGCGTGTGCGTGTGCGTGTGCGTGTGCGTGTGCGTGTGCGTGTGCGTGTGCGTGTGCGTGTGCGTGTGCGTGTGCGTGTGCGTGTGCGTGTGCGTGTGCGTGTGCGTGTGCGTGTGCGTGTGCGTGTGCGTGTGCGTGTGCGTGTGCGTGTGCGTGTGCGTGTGCGTGTGCGTGTGCGTGTGCGTGTGCGTGTGCGTGTGCGTGTGCGTGTGCGTGTGCGTGTGCGTGTGCGTGTGCGTGTGCGTGTGCGTGTGCGTGTGCGTGTGCGTGTGCGTGTGCGTGTGCGTGTGCGTGTGCGTGTGCGTGTGCGTGTGCGTGTGCGTGTGCGTGTGCGTGTGCGTGTGCGTGTGCGTGTGCGTGTGCGTGTGCGTGTGCGTGTGCGTGTGCGTGTGCGTGTGCGTGTGCGTGTGCGTGTGCGTGTGCGTGTGCGTGTGCGTGTGCGTGTGCGTGTGCGTGTGCGTGTGCGTGTGCGTGTGCGTGTGCGTGTGCGTGTGCGTGTGCGTGTGCGTGTGCGTGTGCGTGTGCGTGTGCGTGTGCGTGTGCGTGTGCGTGTGCGTGTGCGTGTGCGTGTGCGTGTGCGTGTGCGTGTGCGTGTGCGTGTGCGTGTGCGTGTGCGTGTGCGTGTGCGTGTGCGTGTGCGTGTGCGTGTGCGTGTGCGTGTGCGTGTGCGTGTGCGTGTGCGTGTGCGTGTGCGTGTGCGTGTGCGTGTGCGTGTGCGTGTGCGTGTGCGTGTGCGTGTGCGTGTGCGTGTGCGTGTGCGTGTGCGTGTGCGTGTGCGTGTGCGTGTGCGTGTGCGTGTGCGTGTGCGTGTGCGTGTGCGTGTGCGTGTGCGTGTGCGTGTGCGTGTGCGTGTGCGTGTGCGTGTGCGTGTGCGTGTGCGTGTGCGTGTGCGTGTGCGTGTGCGTGTGCGTGTGCGTGTGCGTGTGCGTGTGCGTGTGCGTGTGCGTGTGCGTGTGCGTGTGCGTGTGCGTGTGCGTGTGCGTGTGCGTGTGCGTGTGCGTGTGCGTGTGCGTGTGCGTGTGCGTGTGCGTGTGCGTGTGCGTGTGCGTGTGCGTGTGCGTGTGCGTGTGCGTGTGCGTGTGCGTGTGCGTGTGCGTGTGCGTGTGCGTGTGCGTGTGCGTGTGCGTGTGCGTGTGCGTGTGCGTGTGCGTGTGCGTGTGCGTGTGCGTGTGCGTGTGCGTGTGCGTGTGCGTGTGCGTGTGCGTGTGCGTGTGCGTGTGCGTGTGCGTGTGCGTGTGCGTGTGCGTGTGCGTGTGCGTGTGCGTGTGCGTGTGCGTGTGCGTGTGCGTGTGCGTGTGCGTGTGCGTGTGCGTGTGCGTGTGCGTGTGCGTGTGCGTGTGCGTGTGCGTGTGCGTGTGCGTGTGCGTGTGCGTGTGCGTGTGCGTGTGCGTGTGCGTGTGCGTGTGCGTGTGCGTGTGCGTGTGCGTGTGCGTGTGCGTGTGCGTGTGCGTGTGCGTGTGCGTGTGCGTGTGCGTGTGCGTGTGCGTGTGCGTGTGCGTGTGCGTGTGCGTGTGCGTGTGCGTGTGCGTGTGCGTGTGCGTGTGCGTGTGCGTGTGCGTGTGCGTGTGCGTGTGCGTGTGCGTGTGCGTGTGCGTGTGCGTGTGCGTGTGCGTGTGCGTGTGCGTGTGCGTGTGCGTGTGCGTGTGCGTGTGCGTGTGCGTGTGCGTGTGCGTGTGCGTGTGCGTGTGCGTGTGCGTGTGCGTGTGCGTGTGCGTGTGCGTGTGCGTGTGCGTGTGCGTGTGCGTGTGCGTGTGCGTGTGCGTGTGCGTGTGCGTGTGCGTGTGCGTGTGCGTGTGCGTGTGCGTGTGCGTGTGCGTGTGCGTGTGCGTGTGCGTGTGCGTGTGCGTGTGCGTGTGCGTGTGCGTGTGCGTGTGCGTGTGCGTGTGCGTGTGCGTGTGCGTGTGCGTGTGCGTGTGCGTGTGCGTGTGCGTGTGCGTGTGCGTGTGCGTGTGCGTGTGCGTGTGCGTGTGCGTGTGCGTGTGCGTGTGCGTGTGCGTGTGCGTGTGCGTGTGCGTGTGCGTGTGCGTGTGCGTGTGCGTGTGCGTGTGCGTGTGCGTGTGCGTGTGCGTGTGCGTGTGCGTGTGCGTGTGCGTGTGCGTGTGCGTGTGCGTGTGCGTGTGCGTGTGCGTGTGCGTGTGCGTGTGCGTGTGCGTGTGCGTGTGCGTGTGCGTGTGCGTGTGCGTGTGCGTGTGCGTGTGCGTGTGCGTGTGCGTGTGCGTGTGCGTGTGCGTGTGCGTGTGCGTGTGCGTGTGCGTGTGCGTGTGCGTGTGCGTGTGCGTGTGCGTGTGCGTGTGCGTGTGCGTGTGCGTGTGCGTGTGCGTGTGCGTGTGCGTGTGCGTGTGCGTGTGCGTGTGCGTGTGCGTGTGCGTGTGCGTGTGCGTGTGCGTGTGCGTGTGCGTGTGCGTGTGCGTGTGCGTGTGCGTGTGCGTGTGCGTGTGCGTGTGCGTGTGCGTGTGCGTGTGCGTGTGCGTGTGCGTGTGCGTGTGCGTGTGCGTGTGCGTGTGCGTGTGCGTGTGCGTGTGCGTGTGCGTGTGCGTGTGCGTGTGCGTGTGCGTGTGCGTGTGCGTGTGCGTGTGCGTGTGCGTGTGCGTGTGCGTGTGCGTGTGCGTGTGCGTGTGCGTGTGCGTGTGCGTGTGCGTGTGCGTGTGCGTGTGCGTGTGCGTGTGCGTGTGCGTGTGCGTGTGCGTGTGCGTGTGCGTGTGCGTGTGCGCACGTGTGTGTGTGTGCGCGCGCGCGCCAGGCCTCCAAAATTCAATCGTCTATAACTCAAGAACGGGTTTACCAATCGGGTTGAAATTTGGCTCACACGTACAGCAGTTCAGTGCCTCTGTTTGTTACAATTTATGCACTAATTGAAACATTCGTTCAGATTTTATGAGATTTTAAAATTTTTGAAAAAAGTGTGTTCGCGCTCTAGCTTTCGCAAATTTTGAGATTCTGGGCTGAATCTTTCTACAGAAGTAGACCAACATCAAACAATTTTCGCTATTGAATTTGGTACGAATCGGTCGAGGGGTTTCGGTTATGTGAAATTTTCGATTTTTCAAAAAATATCTATTTCACTCCAACTTTTACAATTTTCGAGATATTTGACTACAAATTTGTACATAAATAAGCTATTATGGACTCGTATTTTCTATTAAATTTGGCAAGAATCGGTCGAACCATTTAAATTTTGTCATTTTGAATTTTTCGAATTTCATGCATTTTTTTTTTTTTTTTTTGTAACACGCATTTTTTTCGGATCAAATTTTCCTCTGCGAATAAAAAACGTGTCAGATTCGTGATCAGCGCGGAAAAATACATGGAATTACAGTCCCGGAGCGACAACTAACCAAAAAGTTTACCAGGCATTTTTATAGCCAAAATTGCAAAAATGAATGATTTTAGGTATTTGTAAACAACGATTTCTTTGCATTCCGATGGCATCGCGGGAAAACCCAGGTGCCTATCGTGATCTACAGCAAGACATACACAAGACGATGGATATGACGGGATTAAAAAGCTAGATAAAGAGGTATCACTAGGAATTCTCGAATAAAAATCGAAAGGGCAAAAAAAAATTCAGGAGCGCATACTTCCATGTATTTTTTCGCGCCAAACGCAGATTCGACAAAGTGAAACGTGACGATGTTATATTTTTTTACGTACTGAACCTGAATCGGTCAGCCGTTTTGCATAAAAGTCTAAGACGTTAACGTTGAAAAAAGTTGACAATTGAAATTTTCATATCGCTTCCTCATAAAAGCTGAAAATCGAAATTTTCATATCGCTTCTTCATAAAAGTTGAAAATTGAAATTCGCCAAGCTTCCTCTATGAGGAAGCCAAAAATACAGACAATGCTTCCTCATAGAAGAAGCTTCGCGAATTTCAATTTTCAACTTTTATGAAGAAATTATATGAAAATTTCAATTTTTTTATTCTTTATTTTTGACAAATCGATGTAGAATCACGAATTTCGGATATTATGTTTCCGTATCTCGATTATACAGTACACACAAAAAGTTTCGAGGCCATTGCGCCAACCATTCGGTAGTTATGGCCTTAAAAAAATTTCAAAAACTAAAAATACAAAAATGTTAGAAATAAAAAAAAATTCACGTGGTTTCTAGAAAATTAATGAATTCATTAGAAAAGCGAAAAAAAGGTTTACTGATTATTTTTTGAATGATTTTTTTAGCAATCTGTTAATAACTTTTTGACATTATTATTATGCAAAATAATTAATGTTGTTGGCACTATTAATACAGTTGATTTTTTTTTAGAATTTTATACCATTAGGAAGTGATCAAATGTTCATTGAATCTCACTTTTGGCTGAAAATGTACGTGTGAAGCATCCTTAACCAGCACTTATTCGTTTATTCTGCAGATCTTTCCGTGTTTTTGATTCTTTTCTCTTTTGCGAAGCAAAACTTGTTTTTCAATAAGCTTTGCTTTCAATATCTCGTACATCATCTTCTCTCGGAAGTAGGGCATGTCCTGTTGCGTAAAAATAATTTCTTTTCCGGTGGATATACATTCGGCGAACATGCATGTAAAAATACTAGGATAGTGTAGTTAGGTCGTGATTAATACTTCGATGTACCATGGGCAGTTACATCCGAGGATAGTTAATATAAATATTTTGTCGTATCAATAAAAGAAGTAACATAATAAATGTTCCGAGTGGATATATGTAGGAGACGGAGGACATTCCGATGGAGATATAAACGTCTCCATTTGTTTCCTCAGTATGGAGGATTTAAATGGAACCAATAATTAAATTAAATTAAACTAAAGTAACCTAGCGTTCGGGTGCGAAGCGCCCGATCGCTAATAATAATAATAATAATAATAATAATAATAATAATAATTATAATTATAATTATAATAATAATAATATAATAATAATATAATAATATAATAATATAATAATAATAATAATTATAATAATAATAATAATTATAATAATATAATAATAATAATAATAATAATAATAATAATAATAATAATAACAGACACGAGACGACAGGACGCGGCAACGACCGAAAGAGACAGTACGATACAGACCTGGCAACAACGGTGGACAGAAGAAACTACAGGCAACTGGACGAGACGACTGATAAAGGACCTGAGACCGTGGCTTGAAAGGGAGTTCGGGGACGTAAACTTTTACGTGACCCAGCTTCTGACAGGACACGGTTATTTTAGACGGTACCTCTACAGGATGAACAGAGTACAGACGCCGGACTGCAAATACTGCGGACACGAACAGGACGACGCGGAACACACGTTCTTCGAATGTGACCGCTGGACAACACTCAGACGGAGACTGGAGACGACCGTTGGTCCCATCACCCCAGACAATATTGTCGAGGTGATGCTCCATACAACAGAATGGTGGCAACTTGTTGCCACCTACACAGAGACGATACTCAGACGAAAAAACGCAGACGGCTGCCTCGAATGACAGAATAGACAAACTGACGTGAGACGAAACGAATAGACGGAACGAACAGACGTACACAGACAGCTCCCCCAACCAGAAGTAATATTAACATAGTTCCTGGTTGAGGGAGGATCGAAAGGAGAGGGCGGTTTAGTGGGTAGGCTACGGGAGTCCCACATACCCACCAGCTGGGCTGGTGGAATCCGTAACCTGGATTCCGCAAATTCCGTTTTTCTTTACGGAACCCTTAGGGATTCCGTAAAGAAAAAGAAAAAAAAAAAAAAAAAAAAAAAAACAAATAATAATAATAATAATGTTGTTGATGATGAGCGATGCGAGCACTCAGTCCTTCTAGACCATTGTACTCGGGTCCCTTTTGGGACACTCGCAGAACATTAAGGTTGGGGCGGGGGTTCGGCCTCTTCCGCAAAGCGGAGAAGCCCACCAATGCCCGTCACCTCCAACTGCAGTGCATCCAGAGCTGGGGCTCCAAGGGTTCTCAGTCGAGCCCCCTCTAGTCCCTCGCACACCGCTATTAAATGGAGGGAGGTCTCCTCCTCTAGACCGCAGAAGCGGCATTGCGAGTCTACCTCCCACCTCATTCGCTTCAAATGTTGCCGGGTGAACCAGTGGCCCGTAATCAGGCCCACCAGCCACCTCAGCTTTTGCCTATCGAGGGCTATCAGTTCCGAGCCCAGTCTCTCAGAGGGGCCCGCGAAAAGAGCTCTCGCGTGTCTAGACCCTGGCGCCGAGATCCACCGGATAGTGAACTGCTCGGCAGTCCATCTCCTCATGATCTCCTTTATAACGCCCGGGGCTACCGGTACAGACGTAGGGGTGGCCGCTGTGGATCCTGCTGAACCCAGTCTTGCCAGCCCGTCTTCTGTGTTGCCCTGTATGCCGCTGTGCCCAGGCACCCAGAGCAGTTTGACCCTATTAACGCCGGCAATGCGCGATAGGGCAGCAATGCAGCTACGTGTCAGCTCGGACTTCACCTCGATGGAGTCGAGGGTCCTGAGCGCGGCACGGCTGTCGCAACAGATGTAGATATGCCTGCCCTCGTATCCCCTTAGCAGAATCTCTTCCGCACAGGTTCTGATTGCAAGCACCTCAGCCTGAAGTGTAGTAGTGCGGGTCCCCAGTGCCAAGGATATCCTCGTCCTAGGCCCCGCGCACCACACTCCGGCTCCTGTCCCCGTCGGGGTTTTGGAACCATCCGTATACCAGACGAGTGCCCCCGGAGACAGCAACCCAACACTGTTCTCCTCCCACTCTTGCCTACTCGGGATGGTAAATATGTAGTTGCGGCGGAGGTGGCAGCTACTGGGGCCGCGGTCACCGCCTAGGGCTAAGACTTCCTCGAGATCCCTGTTGCCGTTCAGCAGCGACGAGTGTCCCCTGCACGCTCTCTTCCACTTTCCTCCAAACTTTAGCCGTACGGCCGCAGCCATCACTTTGGCCTTAGCCACGATGTCTAGAGGCGCTATGTCTAGGAGCGCCCCCAGTGCCAGGGTAGGAGTTGTCCGAAGCGCTCCTGTGATCCCCAGCAGTGCAAGCCTATAGACCTTGTTAAGCGTCTTCCTGTTGGTTTCCCGCTGCAACGCAGGCCACCAGACTACCGACGCGTAAGTCACCTGGGGCTCTATGATGGCTGTGTGAATCCATTTCACCACAGCCGGTTTAAGTCCCCAAGTTGAGCTGAACATCCTGCGACAAGCCCAGAAAGTTGACGTAGCTTTCCGGGTCTGTCTGTTGATGTGGCTTCTCCATAAGAGCTTGCTATCCAGGGTGACGCCAAGGTAGCGTACCTCTGTAGAAAAGCTAAGCTCCGTGCCAAAAATGGAAGGGGGGCTCACTTTGAGTTTCCTTCTATTTGTGAATAGCACCATCTCCGTTTTGCTCGGGTTGACCCTCAAGCTCTTCGATGTGCACCATGTCTGTACGTGGTCCAATGCTCGTTGCATCTTCCACGACATCTCCCCCGGGTGGGTACCGATGACCAGCATCGCCACGTCATCCGCGTAGCCCACCACCGTCACCCCTAGCCTCTCGAGCTCCGCAAGAAGCCCGTTAATGACCATCACCCACAGGATAGGAGAGGTTACTCCCCCCTGCGGGCAGCCCTTCTTGACGAGCGCACTCGCGGATGACTCCCTAAGACCTGCGGTGACGGACCTGGTGCTAAGCATGCAGTGGATCCAGTCGATGACGGAGTCCTTCGCCCCGAATCCCCTGGCTGCTTCGCAAATAGAGACGAAGGAGGTATTATCGAACGCTCCCTCAATGTCAATGAACACGCCCAAGACGGACCTGCCCATGTCCCCGGCCCCCTCCAGTACCTTGACGGTATGGTGGAGCGCTGTTTCCACGGATTTGCCCACCTGGTAAGCGTGCTGGGAATGGTGCACCGGTCTTTCGATAAGCGCACCTTCCCTTAGTTACCTATCAACGAGTCTCTCCAGAGTTTTCAGGAGGAAAGACGTCAGACTGATGGGTCTAAAAGACTGGGCTCTGTCATAGGTGTCCCTGGTTTGGGAATAAATACGACCCTGACCTCCCTCCAAGCGTATGGAACGTAGCATAGCGCAAGACATGCGCGGTAGATACGTTGAAGATGTATAATGAGGCCCTCCCCAGCCTCCTGCAAGAGGGCGGGGAAGATCCCATCCACCCCAGGGCTTTTGTACCGGTCGAAGGTATCTATGGCCCATCTGATTCTCGCGGATGTGACAACTTCCGCTGCCGTAGCCCAGTCCCGGGCGGTCGCCCCTACGGGTGGATCCGCCGTGCCTGTGGGTTCCCCCGGTTCCGAAAGGACCGACCCAGGGAAGTGAACCTCAAACAGGTGGGCCAGGGTCTCCTCCTGGCTCGACGTAGTTCGCCCGTCGGGGAGAACAAGACCGTCGAGCCGAGTCGAAGGCCCCGATGCAAAGATTCTGCGCAGTCTGGCCACTAAGGGTAGGGCCTCGATCTCACTGCAGAACTCACGCCAGGAGGCCGCTTTGGATCTCCTGATTAGTTTCTTGTAAGCTTGTTGGGCCTCCCGGTAGGAGTCCCAGTCAGAGCCCGTGTTCGTTTTTAAAGCTTTGTTCAGCAGCTTCCGGGAGCGAGCCCGTGCCCTGGTTAGGTCACGGTTCCACCCCTTCACCTTCTTTCTGCTGGACCTGCTTTTAAGGGGGCATGCTGCCTCGTAGGAGTCGATCATAGCGTTCCGTAAGAAACTTACTTCCCGCTCGATAGCCCCTTTCGTCCCCGGCCTCTCCCGGGCCTCCGCAAGCTTCCCGTCCAGCTCCGCCCCGTAGGCTGTCCAGTCGGTGGCTTTGGGGTTCCTGTAAGAGTCCGGAAGGCGTAGCGCTGCATTCCCCAGTAAGCTAAACCTGATCAGACGGTGGTCGGAGAGAGTTACCTCCTCGCTCACCCGCCAGTCCAGGATGCTGCATGCCACTTCCGGTACAGCCAGGGTCAGGTCTAAGACCTCCTGTCTGCGGGAGGTGACAAATGTTGGCCTGGATCCCCTGTTGAGAATCTCTAGCCTGGTAGTGGAGAGGTACTCCAGTAGTGCAGCGCCTCTCGTATTAATGTCGGAGCTTCCCCACACCGTGTGGTGTGAGTTCGCGTCGCAACCAACGATTAATTTTAGTCCGCTGGCCCTTGTGTAGTCTACTAGGGCCGCGAGCTCGTTCGTAGGCGGAGGTACCGCCGAGTCATAAGGTAGATAGGCCGAGCAGATTACTACCTCGGTCCGCCTGCCCTCCACATTTATTGAAATCTTGGCTGCTGCTAAATCCCTGGTGCAGAACTGGTTCAACTTGAGGGCGCTATGCATCTTGTTGATGAAGATGCAGGCCCACGGTCCCAGCTCCGCCTCCGCGTGGATAAGCGAGCCCAGATTACTATCGATACCCCTAATCAGTCCCCCGTTAATCCAGGGTTTCTGTATAAGGGCTATGTCTGTTTGCTCCACTGCTAGGTCTCGGCTTAAAACAGCCGTGGCCGCTTTACAGTGTTGCAAATTAATTTGGGAGAACCTGATACTACCCACAGCTATCGAGGCTGCAGGTTCGATCTGTCTCCTAGCAAAGTGGGGAAGGGGGAAGGTTGTGGGAACTGGGTGGGTTCGGGGTTGGGGGGTTGGGGGATGGGGGATTCGAGGGGGGAAGAGTCCGATGTTCATCCATCGCGCTGTTCCTCCCTGTCGGCCGAGTCCGCTGGCCTCGCTACAGTCGTAGCCGGCGGCTCAGAGGTCCTTGGCGTGGTGAGGTCCAGCGTCCTCTGGACGCCTTGCCCCCTCCCCGCCAGTCCCGCCTTGAGCGCCATGCTCGCCATAGTCGGCCTGCCCCTCGTTCCTTTCCTACTTACTGGTCGGAACGGAGTGCGCCCGGCCACCGGGGTCCCGTGGGTTGTGATCCCCGAGCCCCCTGCAGCCGGTCGCTGCTCCCTCCTCCAATACGAAGGCGGATGTTTCTCCGCGCTAGGCATATTAGCCTTCGCGGGAGCCATGGTAGTGGTAGGTAGCAGCACAGGCGCCCTCAATAGAGGGGCACCCGTGCTGGTCACCCCGGTTGCTGGGGCCGTTGTACACGGTACTTCGGTCCTCTCAGCATGTCCAGCCACCGGTTTCGGACCCGACCTGAGTTCCGAGACCTCTGAAGTTCCGGCCCCGGTGCCGGCAGTGTCTCTCCCTCCGGTCCTGTTCGGGGCATCGCCGAAGCGAGCCCGCCCCAGTCCGCAGTGGGGAGCGTTGCCGACCCTGGCCAGAGCCTCCATGGATGGAGCGTCCACGCTCAGAGTGAAGTGAACGTTACCGTTCACCTCCCACCGGTCCCAAACCCGCCATATGTCGGTGTTCAGGGCCGGATTCTGGCGCTTCAGCCTTCTAAAAAGCACCTCGGTTTCCTCTTTTGTTCCGAACAATACCGCAGAGGTCTTTTTAAGTCTGGGAAAGCCGTCTCTCTCCATAACCTGGAGTGAGGCGTCCTCCCATGGTTTGAGCGTCGGGACAATAGCCTTCAGCCACGCTTTCGCCGTGTCGTCGGAGCAGGTCACCCACAAAGCTCCTTGTTCCCAACGGTGCCCATCGAAGCATGGTAGCGCCTGCCCAGAGGATACGGCGCCCAAAGCCTCGAGAAGCGCCCGTGTTACCAAGTCACTCTCCTCCTGCTTGAGGACTGTCTCGGGATAGTTGGACGGCACGATGGCCATCTTCCTACCAGCTGAGACTGCGTTCACATAGCTAGTCGGTTTGGGGTGAGCCCTACTCTTCTTCACGGTTTTGCGAGCCTCCGGTGGGGTTGGGTCTGCCGGCCTGGTCCGCTTAGGGCCCCGTCCCGTCGTCCCCCCATGTCCGTGTTCTCGCCTTCTACCAGGCTGCTGCCAGTTGTCCCGTGAGGTTCAACTGGTGCAGCCCCGCTGTTACCCGCCGCCGACTGGTCGCTGCGGCCCTGCTCGGAGAGGACTAGAAGAGCCTGCCGGCTCTTCCAGGCCCTTCTCCTTGCCGCGCCACTGCGCCCGGCTCTGCGGCGCTTCTCCTGTAAGGGCCCGGAGGTCTCCGCTGGCGCTGAGCCCTCTGTCCCTTTCTCCTTGCAAGCGTTCGTGTCCATCGGTTCCACAGGGGTCGGTAGAGCTTGCGCTCCCCCAACACTCCGAGCCCCGACAGGACAATCGTCCGCCAACTCAAGTGCCAGTCCCTCTTGCGAGGTCCTGGCACCAACAGATTTTGTTTGTTTATTCGGTGGTTCATTCATTTCTGTCCCACGAGTAAGCAGGAAAGGGTAGTCGACCTACGCAGAGCCTGTTGCATAGGCAAGGCGACTTAAATATAAATGGGTGGCGCCTGGTACCCACAGAGCATCGTTAGAGACACTACCTCCCAAGTGCCATGCATCCCGTCGGCACGATGAGCTTACACCTTAGGATTCGGGAAGTTGGTCCGCGGCAGGGCTTTTGTTTCTCCGGTCGGCTTTCACCCCGGCCGGGTTCCCTATAGCACCCGCAGGCCAGTTCCCTTGAGATCTCCTGCCTCGGTTACCGGTCGTCACATGGCGACACGGTCCCCGAGGCTGCAGAGGTCCCCGAGCCCTGGTCCCTCCTATCCGCCACCTGGAGACGCGCTCGGTTGGCACTCAACCGAGTTACCCGCTCCGCTTTACGGGTGTTAGGTAACATCCGATAATAATAATAATAATAATAATAATAATAATAATAATAATAATAATAATAATAATAATAATAATAATAATAATAATAATAATAATAATAATAATAATAATAATAATAATAATAATAATAATAATAATAATAATAATAATAATAAAGCGAACGAGACCGAACGGAAGAACAAACCAAACGAGACGAACGCCAACACTCAGGCTGACAGGCGCAAGCCGGCTCCCAAACACCGGGGGACGGCTGTGATAGTCAAGCCTGAGAAGGGCAAAACATACTCGGACATGGTACGAAAAATACGGACGGAGGTAGACCCGAAGAAAAGTCACGTGCAGGTGATGGACCTGAGGAAAACCGAGAAAGGGCTGTGTCTTCTGAAGATACAGTCCAACCAGAAAGGACGAGAGGACTTCCGACGCGCACTCCAGGAGGCGATCGGAGAAGAGGGCAGCGTCAGGACCTCCAAGGTTCAATTGGAGATCATGGACCTGGACTGCGTCACGACCGAGGACGACGTAAGACTGGCACTGCAACGAGAGACAGGACGAGACGCGGACTTTAGCGTCCATATCTTCGGTCCGAATCGGGCGGAGCAGTTCATGGCGGTGTGCGAGCTCGAACCGCACGAAGCCAGGGCGCTGCTCGGCCGGGGGCGGATCGGTATTGGATGGGTGCGATGCCGCGTCCGAGAACGACTGACAGTGACGAAGTGCTACAGGTGCCTGGGCTACGGGCACACAAAAGCGGACTGCGCAAATAAGGACCGGACAAAAAGCTGCAGGAAATGCGGTGAAACGGGACATTACGCTACGGACTGCAAAAACCCACCGGTTTCCCCTCTGTGCATCGACGCGGGACACACGGACGTGGGGCACTTCGCGGGATCCGGGAAGTGCGCCGTGTTCCGGGTTGCGCTGGAGGAGTGCAGGAAGCGAGCGGGAAGACGGACAGAATAATCCAGGGAAACCTGAACCGAAGTAGGACAGCAGACATGCTACTACCACAGATAGCAGACGAACACGACGCTGACATACTGATTCTGTGCGAACCGTACAGGACGCGGCCAACACAGAATTGGATTACGAACGAAATCGAGACAGCCGCTATCTGGGTGAGGGGTGCTGCCCAATCTCGGATAACCGATCGCGGCGTGGGGGACGACTACGTCTGGGCCAAGGTCGGCGCTGTCACTTACGTCAGCGTCTACCTGACCCCAAACTGCACCGCCTCGGAGCTCGAGAGGAAGGTGGCGCTCCTCGAAGACGGAATCAGGGATCTGCCCGGAGACGTTGTGGTCGCGGGAGACTTCAACGCGAGGGCGATCGAGTGGGGCATGACAAGAACGAATAAACGGGGACGGCTGCTACTGGAGATGACCGCAAGGTTAGACCTAGTGGTAGCAAACACGGGAAATACACCGACGTACAGACGACCAGGATTCGGAGATTCCATCCCAGACGTAACGATGACGTCAGACAGAATCCTGCCACTGGTGGGGCGATGGCGGGTGGTCGAGGACTACACGGCCAGCGATCATCAGTACATCGCCTTCGAAGTGGCAGGGCGGACAGCGACAGCACGGACGAGGATTCGGCACCTCCCGCGGTGGAACACGAAAAAACTCGACATACAGAAGTTCACGGAGGAACTGGCGGCAGCGCCGGCCCCGATTACAAACGTCCCCCCGGAGCTGACAGGCCGGCGAAGGGCGGAAAGACTGGCAGACGAGACGGCCAAACTGACGGAGCGGCTGTGCAACAGCACAATGCCGAAACGACATTACAGACGCAACAAACAGTCACAATACTGGTGGACATACGAGATAGTCGAACTGCGGAAGAACTGCCTGGCAAACCGAAGACGGGTCACAAGGGCCGGCGGTAGGCCAGAAAGGGAAGCCCTTCAGGCCGTATACAAAACAGAACGGAAAAGACTGACGAACGCAATAAGAGACAGCAAGGCGCGATGCTGGAAGAAGCTCTGCGAGGAGGTGGACCGGGACCCGTGGGGAACTGGCTACAAGATCGTAACCGGTAAACTGGGGGCCCGAGCCCCACCGGAACTCAAAGACGCCGAAACCACACGACGGATTGTTGATGGGCTCTTCCCGACACACCCGACACGCACGAACGCAACGGACGACAATGAGACAGCGGCGGTGCCTGCCTTCACCGCGGAGGAGCTCACCAGAGCATCCAACGCGATGAGGACGGGTAAAGCACCAGGACCGGACGGAGTACCGGGAGAGATTATCCGGCTGATGGTTAATCTGAAGCCAGAGATATTTCTTGACCTGTACAACACGTGCCTGAGGACAGGGACCTTCAGCGACCGCTGGAAGGCGGCGAGGCTGGTCCTTATCCCAAAGGGTAAGGGTGATCCCAGCGCGCCGTCGGCCTACCGGCCGCTGAGCTTACTAGACACGACAGGGAAAGTTTACGACCAGTTACTGAGACCAAGACTCACAGACGCAATACAGACCGGAGATGGCCTCTCCGATCAACAGTACGGCTTCAGGAGGGGTCGATCAACGATCGGAGCAATCCAGAAGGTGGTTGACTCTTTCCGAGACACAGACAGGCACTGCCACGCAGCGCGACCAGTCGTGCTGCTGGCGACACTTGACGTCAGGAACGCCTTCAACTCGGCTAGGTGGGTGGACATTCTGGAAGCGCTCAGAAACGGCTTCGGGGCGCCACCGTACTTGGTTCGGGTGGTGGAGGATTACCTACGAAACAGACGAATAAACTACGAGACAATCGAAGGACAGGTGACAAGACAAATCACCGCGGGGGTCGCCCAAGGATCCATACTTGGACCAGACTTCTGGAACGGAGTCTACGACAGCCTGCTCAGACTGGAGCTCCCGCTCGGCGTTCTCCTCGTCGCATACGCCGATGACGTGGCGGCGGTGATCATCGAGCGGTCTCCGGAACTGGCGCAGCTTAAACTGAATCAGACGATGAGACGGGTCGGACGATGGATGACTGACCACGGATTACAACTCGCAACAGAAAAGACAGAGCTGATGTTCCTCACGAGGAAACGCATAGAGACAAGACTAACCATGACGGTCGGGACAGACGAGATCGGGACCGGAGGGGAAGTCAAGTACCTGGGGGTGACCCTAGATACAAAGATGACCTTCTGGCCTCATATACAAAGGACAGCCCGGAAGGCGGCTGTAAGGATAACATCCCTAAGCCGCCTGATGGCAAACACGATCGAACCGAGACCGGGGAAACGACGTCTACTAATGTCGACGGCCCACTCGATCCTCCTATACGCCGCTGAGATCTGGGCGGATGCCCTGAAGACGAAGAAATACTGCCACGCAATGACGACAGTACAAAGACAGAGTGCGCTGCGGATCGCTTGCTCCTACCGGACTGTCTCTGCACAGACCGTTCTGGTGGTGGCGGGCGTGATCCCCATAGACCTCCTTGCTTTCGAGCGCAAGAGGATTTATGAAAGGAACGCAGACACGAGACGACAGGACGCGGCAACGACAGAAAGAGACAGTACGATACAGACCTGGCAACAACGCTGGACAGAAGAAACAACAGGCAACTGGACGAGACGACTGATAAAGGACCTGAGACCGTGGCTTGAAAGGGAGTTCGGGGATGTAAACTTTTACAACACCCAGCTTCTGACAGGACACGGTTAATTTAGACGGTACCTCTACAGGATGAACAGAGGACAGACGCCGGACTGCAAATACTGCGGACACGAACAGGACGACGCGAAACACACGTTCTTCGAATGTGACCGCTGGACAACACACAGACGGAGACTGGAGACGACCGATGGTCCCATCACCCCAGACAATATTGTCGAGGTGATGCTCCATACAACAGAATGGTGGCAACTTCTTGCCACCTACACAGAGACGATACTGAGACGAAAAAACGCAGACGGCTGCCTCGAATGACAGAGCAGACAAACTGACGTGAGACGAAACGAATAGACAGAACGAACAGACGTACACAGACAGCCCCCCCAACCAGAAGTAATATTAACATCGTTCCTGGTTGGGGGAGGACCGAAAGGAGAGGGCGGTTTAGTGGGTAGGCTATGGGAGTCCCACATATCCACCAGCTGGGCTGGTGGAATCCGTAACGTGGATTCCGCAAATTCCGTTCTTCTTTACGGAAACCTTAGGGATTCCGTAAGGAAAAAATAATAATAATAATAATAATAATAATAATAATAATAATAATAATAATAATAATAATAATAATAATAATAATAATAATAATAATAATAATAATAATAATAATAATAATAATAATAATAATAATAATAATAATAATAATAATAATAATAATAATAATAATAATAATAATAATAATAATAATAATAATAATAATAATAATAATAATAATAATAATAATAATAATAATCGATACAGACCGGAGGTGGCCTCTCCGACCAGCAGTACGGCTTCAGGAGGGGTCGATCAACGATCGGAGCAATCCAGAAGGTGGTTGACTCTTTCCGAGACACAGACAGGCACTGTCACGCAGCGCGACCAGTCGTGCTGCTGGCGACACTTGACGTTAGGAACGCCTTCAACTCGGCCAGGTGGGTGGACATCCTGGAGGCGCTCAGAAACGGCTTCAGGGCGCCACCGTACTTGGTTCGGGTAGTGGAGGATTACCTACGAAACAGACGAATAAACTACGAGACAATCGAAGGACAGGTGACAAGACAAATCACCGCGGGGGTCGCCCAAGGATCTATACTTGGACCAGACTTTTGGAACGGAGTCTACGACAGCCTGCTCAGACTGGAGCTCCCGCTCGGCGTTCTCCTCGTCGCATACGCCGATGACGTGGCGGCGGTGATCACCGAGCGGTCTCCGGAAATGGCGCAGCTGAAACTGAACCAGACGATGAGACGAGTAGACCGATGGATGACAGACCACGGACTACAACTTGCGACAGAAAAGACGGAGCTGACGTTTCTCACGAGAAGACGTATACAGACGAGACTACCCATGAGGGTTGGGACTCACGAGATCGAGACCGGAGGGGAAGTCAAGTACTTGGGGGTGACCCTAGATACGAAGATGACCTTCTGGCCTCACATACAAAAGACAGCCCGAAAGGCGGCTGAGAGGATAGCATCCTTAAGCCGCCTGATGGCAAACACGACTGGACCAAGACCGGGGAAACGGCGACTATTAATGTCGACGGCCCACTCGATCCTCCTATACAGCGCTGAGATCTGGGCGGATGCCCTGAAGACGAAGAAATACTGCCACGCAATGACGACAGTACAAAGACAGAGCGCGCTGCGGATCGCTTGCTTCTACCGGACTGTCTCTGCACAGGCCGTTTTGGTGGTGGCGGGCGTGATCCCCATAGACCTTCTTGCTTTCGAGCGCAAGAGGATTTATGAAAGGAACGCAGACACGAGACGACAGGACGCGGCAACGACCGAAAGAGACAGTACGATACAGACCTGGCAACAACGGTGGACAGAAGAAACTACAGGCAACTGGACGAGACGACTGATAAAGGACCTGAGACCGTGGCTTGAATGGGAGTTCGGGGACGTAAACTTTTACGTGACCCAGCTTCTGACAGGACACGGTTATTTTAGACGGTACCTCTACAGGATGAACAGAGTACAGACGCCGGACTGCAAATACTGCGGACACGAACAGGACGACGCGGAACACACGTTCTTCGAATGTGACCGCTGGACAACACTCAGACGGAGACTGGAGACGACCGTTGGTCCCATCACCCCAGACAATATTGTCGAGGTGATGCTCCATACAACAGAATGGTGGCAACTTGTTGCCACCTACACAGAGACGATACTCAGACGAAAAAACGCAGACGGCTGCCTCGAATGACAGAACAGACAAACTGAGACAGTCCGGTAGGAGCAGGCGATCCTCAGCGCGCCCTGTCTCTGTACTGTCGTCATTGCGTGGCAGTACTTCTTGGTCTTCAGGGCGTCTGCCCAGATCTCCGCGCCGTATAAGAGGATCGAGTGGGCCGTCGACATTAACAGTCGTCGTTTCCCCGGTCTCGGTCCAGTTGTGTTTGCCATCAGGCGGCTTACGGATGCTATCCTCTCGGCCGCCTTCCGGGCTGTCCTTTGTATATGTGGCCAGAAGGTCATCTTTGTATCTAGGGTCACCCCCAGGTACTTGACTTCCCCTGCGGTCTCGATCTCTTCTGTCCCAACCCACATGGGCAGTGTTGTCTGTATCCGTTTCCTTGTAAGGAAGATCAGTTCCGTCTTTTCTGTCGCTAGTTGTAGTCCGTGGTCGGTCATCCAACGTCCGACGCGTCTCATGGTCTGGTTCAGTTTCAACTGCGCCAGCTCTGGGGTCCGCTCCACGATCACCGCCGCCACGTCATCGGCGTAAGCGACGAGGAGTACGCCGAGCGGGAGCTCCAGTCTGAGCAGACTGTCGTACACTCCGTTCCAAAAGTCCGGTCCGAGTATGGATCCCTGCGCGACCCCCGCAGTGATTTGTCTCGTCACCTGTCCTTCTGTGGTTTCGTAAGTGATTCGTCTGTTTTTCAGGTAATCCTCTACAACTCGGGCCAAGTACAGGGGAATCCCGAAGTCGCCTCTTAGCGCCTCCAAGATATCCACCCACCTGGCCGAGTTGAAAGCATTCCTGATATCCAGGGTAGCCATCAGCACGATTGGCCGCGCTGCGTGACAATGTCTGTCCGTGTCTCTGCAGGTGTCGACCACTTTTTGGATTGCTCCAATCGTTGATCGTCCCCTTCTAAAGCCGTACTGCTGGTCCGAAAGACCGCCCCCGGCCTGTATCGCGTCTGTGAGTCTTGGTCTCAGTAATTGTTCATAGAGTTTCCCTGTCGTATCAAGTAAACTCAGGGGCCGGTAGGCCGACGGCGTGCCGGGGTCGCCCTTACCTTTGGGGATAAGTACCAGCCTCGCCGCCTTCCACCTGGCACTGAACGTTCCTGTTGTTAAACACGTGTTGTACAGGTCGAGGAATATCTCGGGCCTTAGGTTAACCATCAGCCGGATAATCTCTCCCGGTACTCCGTCTGGTCCCGGTGCCTTTCTAGTCTTCAACGCCTTGGATGCTCTAGTGAGCTCCTCCGCGGTGAAGATAGGGGCTGCCGGTACCTCCGTGTCGTCTGTCTCGTCCGTGCGTGTTGGGTGTGTCGGAAAAAGTCCGTCGACGATCCGTCGTGCGGTTTCGGCGTCTTTGAGTTCCGGCGGGTTTCGTCCCCCTAGTTTGCCGGTCACAATCTTGTAGCCGGTTCCCCAGGGGTCACGATCCACCTCCTCGCAGAGCTTCTTCCAGCATCGCGTCTTGCTGTCTCTGATGGCTTTCGTCAGCGTCTTCCGAGCTGTCTTGTAGGCGGCTTGGAGGTTTTCCCTTTCGGGTCTTCCGCCAGCCCTTGTGACTCGTCGTCTATTTGCCAGGCAGCTTCTTCGCAGTTCGGCAATTTCGTCCGTCCACCAGTACTGCGGTTGTTTGTTTCGTCCGTTTCGTCGTTTCGGCATTGTGTCGTTGCACAGCTGTTCCGTCAGTTTTGCCGTCTCGTCCGCCAGTCTTTCCGCCCTTTGCCGGCCAACCAGCTCTGGGGGGACTTTTGTAATCGGGGCTGGTGCTGCCACCAGTTCCTCCGAGAACTTCCGTGCGTCCAGTTTGTTTACGTTCCACCGCGGGGGGTGCTGGGTCCTTGTCCGTATCGTTGTTGTCGATCCTGCCACTTCGAAGGCTATGTACTGGTGGTCGCTGGCCGTATAGTCCTCGATCACCTGCCATCGCCTCACCTGTGACAGAATTCTATCCGATGTCATCGTTACGTCAGGAATGGAGTCTCCAAACCCTGGCCGTCTGTATGTCGGTACGTTTCCTGTGTTTGCTACGACTAGATCTAGCCTTGCAGCCATCTCTAGAAGTAACCGTCCCCGTTTGTTCGTTGCTGTCATTCCCCACTCGATCGCCCTCGCGTTGAAGTCCCCCGCAACCACGACGTCACCGGGCAGATCCCTGATTCCGTCCTCGAGGAGCTCCACCTTTCTCTCGAACTCCGCCACGGTGCAGTTGGGGGTCAGGTAGACGCTGACGTAAGTGACAGCGCCGACCTTAGCCCAGACGTAATCGTCGCCCACCCCGTGGTTGGTCATCCGAGGTCGGGCAGCGCCCCTCACCCAGATAGCTGTTGTCTCGGTCTCGTTCGTTATCCATGTCTGCGCTGTCCTTACTCTGTAAGGTTCACACAGTATCAGGATGTCCGCGTCATGTTCGTCGGCTATCTGTGGCAGTAGCATGTCTGCTGTCCTGCTTCGGTTCAGGTTTCCCTGGATTATCCTGTCCGTCGTCCTGCCTGTCTCCTGCACTCCTCCAGCGCAGCCCGGAATACCGCGCACTTCCCGGATCCCGCGATGTGCGCCGCGTCACCGTGCCCCGCCTCGGTGCACAGGGGACAAGCTGGTTTATTTTTGCAGTCCTTTGCAAAGTGTCCTGTTTCGCCGCATTTCCTGCAGCTTTTCGTTCGGTCCTCGTTCGGGCAGTTAGCCTTAGTGTGTCCGTACCCCAGACACCTAAAGCATTTCGCCACAGTCACTCGTTCTCGGACACGGCAACGCACCCAGCCTATCCCGATCCGTCCCCGGCCAAGCAGCACCGCGGCCTCGTGCGGTTCGAGCTCGCACACCGCCATGTACTGCTCGTTCCGGTTCGGACCGAAGATGTGGACGCCAAAGTCCGCGTCTCGTCCTGTTTCTCGTCGCAGCGCGTTCCTCACGTCGTCCTCGGTCGTGACGCAGTCTAAGTCCATGATCTCCAGTTGAGCCCTGGAGGTCGCGGTCCTGACGTTGCCATCGTCTCCGATCGCGTCCTGAAGTGCGCGCTGGAAGTTTTCTCGTCCGTCCTTGTTGGTCTGTATCCTTAAAAGACACAGGCCGTCCTTGGTTTTCCTCAGAGTCGTCACCTGCACGTGACTCTTCGTTGGATCCACCGTCGTCCGTATTTTCCGTACTATGTCAGAGTACGTTCTGTCGTTCCTCGGCTTGACAAAAACAGCCGTCCCCCGTTGTTTGGGGGTCGGTTTGCGTTTCCTGGCCTTGGGGTTCGCGTTCGTTGCGTTCGTCGCGTTCGTCGCGTTCGTCGCGTCTATTGCTTTCGTCGCTTTCGTCGCTTTCGTCGCTTTCGTCGCTTTCGTCGTGTTTGTCTCGTTTTGTTTGTTTTTTCGTGCCGTTGTCTTGGTCTTTTTACGCGTGACTGTCTTCCAGACTTCGGCCGCTTCGCCTGTCGGAGGTCGCTTCTGAGAAGACTCCGGTGGGGTCGCGGTCGCCGAACGTTTTCGTTTCGTCCGTTGCGTCTCCTGTTCTTTCGTCTCCGTTTCCGTGTCTGTCTGTTCATAGTCCGTGACGTGTCCTCTTGGGGCTGCCTTCGCGAGCTTATGCAGCGCCACGTCGGCTGCCTCAAGAATCGTCTTGATTCCGTTCTTGACCGTCATGTGCATGTTCTTTTGCACAGCGGCTGCCTCGGCCATTTTTGTCGCCGTTATCTTTATCCGCGTCAGTAGGTCCGCGATGTCCGGGTCGTTCCGTATCGTTTCATTCAGGTATTGCGTCTCACTGTCGACAGCGGAGATAGCCGAGGTAAAGTTCGCTCCGCTGCCTGTGCTCGACACGCTGGATGTCCTTTCCCTGACGAGCAGGTCCAGTATCGTCTTGTCCGTTCTGTTTTTCGTGTCCGTTTTCCTCGTCGCTGTCCTCGTCTTCAAGTCCTTGCACATTCTGCGGCCCTCAGAATCCATGCCGCTGCCACGGGCCGCCGGGGCTACAACCCGACCGTCGCCCGGGGTGGATTGCCCCTGTGTTGGGGGTACCACCTGAGGTATTTCCTTGTTTTGTCCGTGCATTTCATTGTTGTTTGTTCCTTTTTGCTAAGGGTCTCTCGGGGGCGCGACTCCCCGTACCGTGCCGGAACGTAGCACGGTCCCTGAGGTCGCCTTAGGGGTCATCCGTCGGGCATGAGCCGACTTCAGTCCCCCTCGACTTACTCGGTATCCCCGGGGTCGTCACATCCCGAGCGAGAGGGGTTTTACATCCTCCCACCGCCTGGGGTCGTCTCGGGGGCCGTCCGTCGGACCCGAGCCGACATCAGTCCCCCTCAACTTACTCGGTGTACGCGGGGTCGTCACATCCCGAACGAGAGGGGGTTCCCGCCCTCCCGCCACCTGCGTGTATTATTATTATTATTATTATTATTATTATTATTATTATTATTATTATTATTATTATTATTATTATTATTATTATTATTATTATTATTATTATTATTATTATTATTATTATTATTATTATTATTATTATTATTATTATTATTATTATTATTATTATTATTATTATTATTATTATTATTATTATTATTATTATTATTATTATTATTATTATTATTATTATTATTATTATTATTATTATTATTACCGGTGCGGTGGTCTAGTGGTTAGCGTGCTCGCCTCTAAGACCTAAGCATCGGGAGGTCGACGGTTCGATTCCCGGCTTTGTATGTTTCGACGAGAAGGGAAAAAAACATGGACGAGACGAAGCTCCAGATATATACATCGGTCAATCTCACACGGTAACTCCAAGTGTGAGTGTCGGATGTATATAGCTGTACTCCATTGTTTTCATTCTCGGTGAGACGCAACGAAAGTCCGACGTCGGGAATCGAACCTGAGACCGAATCGGCGTAGGGGACGTAGCGTACCCATCGCCCGGGACGCCGAGTCTGTGTGTATCAGACTCGACGCTCCGCAATAGCTATCTCTGGCCAGAGTGTAAGCTATCGTGCTCGGGCTTCATGGCACCGGGGTATGGTGCGTCATAACGATGCTTCTAGGATTCCAGGCGACTAACCTAGAATACTTGCAGCCTTGCCTCCTTAACCTGGGGCTCTAAGGAGGCCGATCATGTTTCCCTAGCTTGACTACAGATAGGGATGCTGGGGGACGGGGGACTAGGTAATGATACCCCGGCTACCGGCAATCCCAACAAGGGGGCGCTGGGAACAGGGGGGAGACTGGCCATGATACCCTGGGCTACCCCAAAAGAAGGCCTGCTGGGGGACGGGGGACTGACCAGGACACCCTGTGCTACCGGTAACCCCAAGAAGGGATGCTGGGGGACGAGGGACTGACCATGATACCCTGTGTAACCAGTAATCCCTACGAAGAAAGGTGTCAAGTCAAGAAACATCCGAACAACGCCTGTCGGTTGTGTTCCACGTCTGAGGAACACAACGTGGACAATTAAGGCATCGCGAGTGCCCCACAAGGCCCGAGTACAATGGTCCAGCAGGACTGAGTGCTCGTATCGCTCCCCCAAAACCAACCAACCATTATTATTATTACTATTATTACTAGCGATCGGGCGCTTCGCGCCCGAACGCTAGGTTACTTTAGTTTAATTTAATTTAATTATTGGTTCCATATAAATCCTCCATACTGTTCTATACGCCGGGAACTCGCGGTGATTTTTCAGTTCAGGGTTGTAAGGCCTGAACTCACGCTGATGGTGACGAATTCTCGCTGGTACAGATTGCCGTTAGGGAACTTAATCACCAACGATCGTTATTTTTATTATTGAGGAGATGGTGGTGAAACTTTGTTAAAACTCAAATATTTATTTATTGACAAACACAACAAATATTTACACTGTTGCACGTAAAACGGATTAACTAAAAACAAAGTTCGATATTGAATAATGTGAGATGATTACACTTTGGTTGCATCCGCGGTAACGCGCCGTTTGGTACTGGTTTCCAAGATGCGACCGTTCGTTACCGCTGAAGTTCTTAGACTAAATTTGAGAGATTGTTGGATGACTGAAGTAAAAAAGATGGGAGGGTCTTAGATATTCGGAGAGTGGAGTAAAACAAATTGATTGGCGAATAGACATCGAGAAGGGCATTTTTCGCACGTCGTCGAATGAAAATTGGGCGAGCCTAAGTGGGGAGCAAGACGCTCGCTGCACTGTGTTTTAGCAGGTAAAAAGGTTTCGCGCTAGGCTGACCCTCGCGGAGCAACGTGACGTACCTGAATATGCGGGGTCATAAATGAGTCATTGCCTAGTGTATTTCCTTTTCGTGGCTCTTTTCGATTTCGAAGGATTATTTTTATGCAGAAAAAGCCCCGGCTGCGTCGCAGATGTTTTATTACTACTGCTCGCGGAAAACCCCGAATAATTTTATTTTTGATTTTAAAGAATTGAATATTTGTCTCATGCGACGAAACACATACTGAGGAAACAAATGGAGACGTTTATATCTCCATCGAAATGTCCTCCGTCTCCGACATATGTCCACTCCGAACATTTATTATGTTACTTCTTTTATTGATTCGACAAAATATTTATATTAACTATCCTCGGATGTAACTGCCCATGGTACATCCAAGTATTAATCACGACCTAACTACACTATCCTGGTATTTTTTACATGCATGTTCGCCGAATGTATATCCACCGGAAAAGAAATTATTTTCACGCAACAGGACATACCCTACTTCCGAGAGAAGATGATGTACGAGATATTGAAAGCAAAGCTTATTGAACAATAAGTTTTGCTTCGCAAAAGATAGAAGAGAATCAAAAACACGGAAAGATCTGCAGCATAAACGAATAAGAGCTGGTTAAGGATGCTTCACACGTACATTTTCAGCCAAAAGTGAGATTCAATGAACATTTGATCACTTCCTAATGGTATAAAATTGTTATGCCGCGGAAATCCGGTTAGCTACTCCGGGTTACGCGATAATGTTTTTGGGGATGATCCAGTAAAGGGTTAGAACCCAAGTGAATTATTAACACAGTTTTATTGAGATATTATTTAACGATATTTTACAGTTTCAACAAGTATAAATTATTATCAATAATTTATTAACAAGAGGTTATTTAATTAATTATCTTAATTAAATAATGATTATTCTTTTTATGGTTAAAATGTTCAAGTCTTTCAATTTGTCACAATTTATCTCAAATTACCTTTGGTTAGGTTTGAATTACCGATGTACACTTTGCACCCTTAAGGTTTCCGATTATCATGGAAACGTTCGTATTCAACCGTGTTGTCAGACTGCCCAGTACCTGCTCTCGATCCTCTATATATATTCCTCGAGAGCAGGTATCAGCTTAATATTTAGCGCAAGTTTATAATCTACTTAATTTCTGTAAACAAATATCTTTCCAAATCCTCGCTTTTTCGGGAGCGGGATTTGGAGCATATTTTCCTTTTCGCAATTCTCGCCTCGGTGTTCTCGAGTCGGTGCCCCAGTTACCGAGGCGCTCGCGGTTGCC
Organism: Ichneumon xanthorius; assembly: GCA_917499995.1. NCBI lineage: Eukaryota > Metazoa > Arthropoda > Insecta > Hymenoptera > Ichneumonidae > Ichneumon > Ichneumon xanthorius. The sequence continues at coordinate 1,047,704 of CAKJTD010000002.1, forward strand.
TAACTGCTGCGTCAGCAGTATCGACGCTCGACGCTTGACGTTCGACGCTCGATGTACGCTCGATGCGTAACGCAACCGAATGTGTCTCGCAACCGAAATAATCGGTGCCGAGACTCTTCGAAATAATAATATGTATTTCGGATTACCTATAATAATAATTAACACCTGCCCGGGGCACAACATCCCTCCCCCCTAAAAAGAAAAGAAATCTGATTTCTTTTCGCTCGTCTCCGGCGGGCTTTATTTTTATTATTTCCGTGTGCCCCGTGCTTAATGCTATGAGCAAAGGGAAAAAAGTTTCCGTAGAATATACGCAAGAAGAAATTCCACCTTTCACAGGTGGGCGTACGAGTTAGTCGCGCTTCCGGGCTCTTGCGGAATACGGAGGCGGATGGCCGCCGCTATTCCTTTATGCTGACGCTCAGTAGGTCGACGCGTTTGCACTTTTGGGATATATTAACCGTCGTTTCCCCAGTGTTTACACCTATTCGTTCATCGACCGCCAGTTATTTTTTTTTTCCCCCACTTGAATCTACACGATGAGCTCCAGACGTAGCCCGAGCCCACCCGGCAAGGTAATTATTACTATTATGGTTATTAAAAAATTTTCCCTTTTTTACTCTCTTTCTATTTAACTCTCGTAATTAGTTTCGTATATTCCCTGTGGTTGTTCCCTTTTTTCCCAATTATCTAATCCTAAGGAATATTATTTCACCCGATTAATTATTTTTTTTTTTCCTAGAGAGTGCGTGTCACCCTCCCTGGTGATCTGATTTACACGCTGGTGGTCCGTCCCAGTTCCTCTGGCCGGTCCAGTCCCGACGTGGAGATCATCGGGCCCGAAGAGAACTCGGCCGTGGTCGAGCCTGTGGTGCTGGGGTCCCGGAGGGGGCAACCTGCCTCCCGGAGGGTTCGCTCCACTCGACCCGTGGAAATTTCGGCAGCCGCGATGGAGTTCAGCGGTGTCCATGGTCGGATGCCCAGGCCCGGGGAGGCCCTTCTCCCCAGGAGTCGTCTCGCCCCTTTGCCTCGGGGGGCTCCTCGTGTTATGCCGCGTCCAGCCGGGGCCTCGGACTCGGAGGGCTCGAACGAGGTAGAAGAAGAGGAAGAAGAAGATCCTGCTTCCCGTCGCCGCCGTGCTGCCGCGGGCGACATGAACTGGCGCTTCGCGGAGTGGTATTGATTCTCCCAGCTCCGCCGTGTACCATAAAAATTTCCTTTTGTATTTTTATTTTGTCGCCAAAATAAATGAATGTCTTTTTTTTTCCTCCCTTGAAAAATTTGTTTTTACTAAATTTTGGCCTTTTTTGTAAACAAATGGATTTTGTAACTCGTGCGGGCTGTTCACCGCACGCTCGAGTTTCGTAGTCATTATCCTCGTAATTAGTTGAGGCATTTCTTCCTCCTCGGCTGGTAGCAGGGTAAGGTTGTAGGCTGGCACGTAGCCTGCTCCGGCGATTTGCTGACTCCAGCGTTTCACCGTTTCCAATTTGAAGGTGACCGCGGTGACGACACACCGTTCGTGGACGGTCAATAACCCTGTGCCGTCGAGACGCTCCTGCCTCGTCGGCTTACCGTGACAGCCGATGCTCACCGTTTCTCCACGCGGTGCTACATACAGCCACTGTCCGGGTTGCCTCATACCCATTACGAGTGTGTGCGTAAGCCTCACTATTTTCGTCGGGCAATGCTGACCCTGACCTGCCGCTCCTTCGGTGTAAAGTCGTACGCCGCAGGGGGCATCCATGTTGATGGTCAGGGTAGGGTACCGCGGTGGACAATAGTACTCGTCCCTATCCTTTTTACAGCTTTCCAGGTCGGCTGTCGTTACTCGGAGATAATGTCTATTTTCCCGGTCTACCACCACGAGGTCCTCGGCGGCTTCCACGTAGTAATAAGTGTCGTTTTTTCCCCTTCTCGGGAGATGGTACGCGTAGTTCACATTGTAGACCGAGGGTCCGACCAGCGGAATTTCCAGCATTAGGGTTATCATGCCTCCCTTTCGGTACGCTCGTGGCGTTGCCAGTCGTAAGATGGCCGCCGCATTTTCCCGCGTGGCTGGCCGTGGGAACCCATATCCCACGGGTAGGTGCGGTAGGGCTTCCGTAAGGTACCCCGTCAGTGCAGCCGGCGTGACTGTTGACGCACTTATGGTTCCGGAGGCCACACTGGCGAAGAGTTCGGCCATCTTTTCTACCTCCCGCAGATAACTCTCCACAGAGGCCTCTATGAGTGCGAGACTCTCGTCGAAATGCTGTCGTTCGCTCAATACCTGGGTACGATTCTGGAAATATCCGTTCACCGTGCGTACCATGGTGTACAATCTTTGTAGATTCCTCTGCGAGGCTCGTGACGTTCTGTTGAACATTTCCGGCGTCGTTTCCACGACCTGCAGTTGCTCCTTCACGGCCTTCTTCAGGGTCCCTTGGGTGCCCTGGATGGCGGCAATCTCTGCCTCTATCCGTTCCCCATCCGCTGCGTCCAGATTGCCGGTGATGGCTTTTACTACCGTGCCTAGGCAGTCGATCAATCCCCGTCGCTTCCGGTTCGGTTCCACGCCGACGAGGTCCTGCACGACTCCTACATTCTCCTCGATTTTTTCGGACAGTCGGACAAGATGCTCCAGCATCTCTGCGCAATGTCCGTCCGGGCTACCGTACCTCTCACATTTTATTCGGACCTCTCCCAGTTGGAAATTAATTTGGTGTTCCATATATGCTAAATTCGATAGGTCCATCCGAATTGCTATGGTCCAGACGTTGGTGTGGAGATGCAGTAGTCCGACCTTCTCAAAATACAACCCGGGTGCATCCCTGAGGGGCTGTATTTCGTACGCGCCATCCGAAGCGACGGCTATGGCCGGTAGACCGGCCTGTAGACCCGCCAGCAGCAATCTGCAATTTTTCCTTATTGTTATTTTATGCCTTGAATTTTCCTTGAGTGAAGCCTTGTCGAAGCCGATGTCTCCCTATGGGTCTAACTGAAGTTAGACCCGCGGTTAGACCCTCCTTTACCCCCGTCTTTTTATTTTTTCTTTGTTTTTATTCCTCCTCGTAATTTCGTAGACGGTCTACGTGCACCTTGACCACCCGACGCCCCTGGCGAAGGGTGTAGTTGCACGGAGGGTGTTCCTCCACGATGGGGTAAGGTCCTATCCACTTCGGGGTTAATTTTGCTGACCGTCCCCGACGTACTGTCTCGTCGCGCAGCAAAACTCGGTCTCCGACCTTGAACTTCCTTTCGCGGGTTTTCCGATCGTAGTAGACCTTGGCCCGTTCCTTGGCGACCTTCAGATTGTCATGAGCTGTAGACCAGGCCGCTCGTAACCGTTCCCGCAGTTCCTGAGCGTAATCGTCGTACGAGTAAGTGGGCCTGGGCGCCCTTTGAAGGGCTGTAGGTAACTCTGCGTTCTCTCCGTAGACCAGCTGATGTGGTGTGTATCCAGTTGCCGTATGGGGTGTCGTGTTGTAGGTAAACATGGCGTAAGGCAACCATTCATCCCAGTTTCCCTGATCCTCGTCTATATAACCCTTAAGGTACTCTGCGAGGGTCCTGTGCGAGCGTTCCAACGCTCCGTTCGACTCAGGGTGGTACGCCGTTGTCTGTATTTTCTCTATGCGCAATAGCTGACATACCCCCTTAAAGATGGCACTAAGGAAATTCGTGCCTTGGTCGGTAAGGACGGTCTCTGGCGCTCCGTACCGACATACGATTTCTTTGGCGAATGCCTTCGCCACTTCGTTGGCCTGTTGCGTTTCCAGCGGTATGGCCACGCTGTATTTCGTGAGCAAATCCTGGAACGTCAGGATGTACTTATTCCTTTGCTCAGTCTCGGGTAACGGCCCTACGATATCCATCGCACATTTTTGGAAGGCCCTGGTTGGTGTATCCGTGATTACCAACGGTGCCTTTGCTACTGGCCGTATCTTATTTCGTTGGCACTTGTCACATCGTGCCACGTATTTTTCTACATCCTTCGCCATGCTGGGCCAGGTGTACCTTAATTTTATACGGGCCAGCATGCGAGCCACCCCCTGGTGCCCTCCTAAGGGTGCGTCATAGTGTTCGTGGAGAATCTTGGCTTTTTCTTCCTCGCTTATATGTTCTCCGTCTGAGCGAACTCGCTCGTTCTCCTTCCCGCGGCGAGCGTCGGGCTGACCATCCGCGGGACTGTTCCCCTGGCTGGCCGCTGCCTCGCCTGTCGCGCGGGTTGCGGCTGCTTGGCGCCTCCGCGGTCGAGGTTGCGCGCTGCCTTCCTTACCGTCGCTGCTCGGCTCGCTCGACTCTTTTCTTGCTTGTGCGCGTGTTGCCACACATATACGACTCAACGCGTCGGCGTTGGTGTTCTGTTTCCCGGCTTTGTATTGCACATCGAACTCGTGCTCCGATAATTTTATCTTCCACCGCATGAGTCTCGATCCGGGATCCTTAACGCTGAACAACCACGTTAAGGGCTTGTGATCGGTTACCACTGTGAACCGAGTACCATAAACATAAGGGCGGAATTGTGCAATTCCCCATACGATGGCGAGCAGCTCTTTTTCTGTCGTTGTGTAATTTTGCTCCGCCTTGTTTAAGGTCCGACTAGCGTAGCAAATGGGCAAGTCCTCCCCTATCAGCCCTTGGGACAATATGGCCCCTATGGCCCTATCCGATGCGTCCGTGGTGACGATGAAGGGCTTCTCGAAGTCCGGATACTGTAGTACCGGTGCAGTGGTCAGCGCCCTTTTTAGGTCCTCCACAGCCTGTTCATGCTTCGCCGTCCATACGAATTTACTGTCCTTCTTGGTGAGCTCCGTCAAGGGTTTGGCGATTTTTGAAAAATCCTGGATAAGCTTACGGTAATATCCGGCGAGTCCTAGAAAGGCTGCCCCCCTTAACGTCCTTCGGGATTGGGAACTCCCGGACGGAGGTCACCAGTGACGGATCGGGACGCACTCCCTCGCTGGAGATCACGTGCCCGAGGTACCGCGTTTCCAAACGCAGAAATCGGCATTTTCCCGGCTGAAGGGCCAATTTCGCTTCCCGTAGGCGATGGAATACTTCCCGGAGCCGACTATTATATTCCGCCAGGGTTGCTCCGAAGATTACGATGTCGTCTAGGTACACATAGCATTTCAGCCCTTCGAGCCCTGCCAGTACTGTGCTCATTAGACGTTGGAATGTCGGCGGGGCGTTCCTAAGGCCGAAGGGCATTCGGGTATACTCAAAATGCCCCTGCGGTGTTGAGAATGCTGTCTTCTCTTTGTCAGCCTCCGCCATAGGGATCTGGTGAAAACCGGATGCAAGATCGAGTGTTGTGAAATAGTGAACTCGTCCCAGCTGGTCTAATATTTCCGCTATATGCGGCAGCGGGTACGAGTCTTCGATGGTGACCTCGTTTAATTTGCGAAAGTCCACCACCACTCGCATTTTTACCTTTCCTGTTGCGTCAGGTTTTTTCGCCACTACGAGTAACGGGGCGTTCCACTGACTCCGACTCGGCTGTATGATGCCCTCCTCGAGCATGCCCTTTGTCTGCTCTTGCACCTCTTTTTTATGCGCTTCCGGCAGGCGATAAGGGTGTACCTTGATGGGCTGTACACCCTCTAGGATTGGGATGCTGTGCTCCACCATGTCGGTACAGGGCAGCCGATCCCCTTCGAGATGGAATATGTCCGCATACTCCTCGCAGACTTCCATTAACGAATTCTTTTCCTCTTTGTTGAGGTGAGTAACCTCGATTGCCTGGCGCAACTTCTCGAGTCGCGTGCCGCTTGTTCGAGTTGCCGTGTTTACCTCGCACGTCGCAGCGGCGAGCTCGCCGTGCAGCTCGTCTGCTGACGCTAGCGGCTCGAGTTTCACCGTCGGTCGTTCGACGTACACATTCTCCGGTGTGGTGTTTACGAAACTCACTGCACAGCTGTTACCCTGGGGTGAGGTCACACAGGCTCCGAGTATTACTCCCTCGGTGACGTCACGCTTCTCGATGAGCCCTTCATTGGTACTTAATGTTGACACATAGGCGATATTCTCGCTCCGTGGTGGCAAAGCGATCCGTAGGCTTCCGTCCACCAACGGCATGCTGTGCCCTTTAATTTTTATGACCTTCCCTTGAAGGATGTCCACCCCTTTTTCCTTGATAAAATCCATTCCTAGGATTCCGTGGGTCTGTACGTGAAGATTCTGCGGTATCACGTGGAACCAATGCTTCACGGACCCTAAGGGTGTCTCTAGTTCCACGAGGGCGGCGTAGCGCGCGTTTAGGGCTCCTCCCCCCAGCCCCCTTAACGACACCCCCGACCTTGCCGCCGGAGTGTCGGTGGATAGCACATTTTCGTGAATTAAACTCACCGTCGCCCCGGTGTCCGCCTTAAGGGTCAATATTCCCTGTCGGCTGGATGGGGACTTAATATGGAAGTCGCTAGCCGAAGCGTGGGGCCCTGGAGACCCTATCACGTACACCTCGGCTTCCTTAAGGGGGCGACCTGTCCTATTTGCCCCTTCCGACGAAATGAGGCCACTGTCAGTAGCCCGGTGGTTGGTGTCTCGGGCTCCGATGCTGCTTCCGTGGTCACTGTCGTGTAAACGTTGGCCTCCCTTAAGGGTTCTTCCGTGGCCATGTTGACCCGAAATGTCCCTACGGTTCCTTCTTGCCCCGGATGCACGGCGACCTCCTCCCTTCGGCGTTCGTCTTGCCGTTTATTTCCATTGAAGCCCTTATTTCCACTGTTGCCCTTATTTCCGGGTCGTTTGTCGTCCCGCTTACGTGCCCGGCACTCTTTCCAGAGATGTCCGGTTTTTTTACAATAATTACACGTGATATGTTGCCGTGATACGTTGCCGTTGGGCGTGCACGTTGCCACGTGCACGTCCCTCGGTGCCGGCGCTGGGAGACTCTGTCGACTGGATCGGCATTGTTTTGCCAAATGTCCGGTTTTTCCGCAAGTATAGCAGGTTCGGGTGGTTCCCCCTGTCGCCCCCTGCGATTGTCGAGGGTTTCCTCCCCCGCTGCTGGGCCGTGCCATGCCCGGCCGTCCCGCTGTCATCTTCTCAACCTCAATGGCCCCCATTACGGCATCGTGTAGACCCTGGTAATTTCGGGATCGTACGATCGTCTGTATTTCCTTTTTTAACCCGTTTTCAAAATTCATCTCGGCACTTTTCCGAATGGCTTCCCCGATGGCACGAGCGCCCTGTGCATCGGTACCTTCGCATAATTTCTCGATGACCTCTACCGTAAGGGTCTCGACCCTTGTAGCGTAGGTTGACACGTTTTCCTTCGCCTCCTGGCGCAAGGTACTAAATTGATACTGTAACGAAGCGAGTGACTCGCGCTTCCCGTATAACGCTTCCAGTTCCACGCGCAGATCGTGAAGGGTCACAATCGTCTTGTGACGCATCTCTCGCGTTGCACGGTCCTCCAGCTTACTACTGCGTATGAGCGTGAGGAGTTTTGAACGTTGCCTGGGCTTTACCATGCCCCACACCGCCTCGCAGGAGAGCATAAAACCATCGAGTTTTGCCGGGTCGTTCCCGTCAAATGTTTTTATGTTTCGAAGGGCCGATGCCATATCCAGGTATTCGACCTCCTCCTCTACCGGCTCTGCTATTCGCGCTCGTCGTTGAAATGGAGGCGGTTGCGGCGGAGGGCTTGTCCTCCTCCGTGTCGTCCTAGGCTGACCCTCTAAGACGTAATCCCTTAAAGTCTCCTCCATTGCAATAAGTCGTTCCCCCATGGAGTCATCCGCTGGGGCCCGCGTAGACTGGTCCAGCACTCTCTGTAGCTGGTCCCCTATGCCCTGGAGTGACTGCTCGAGCCGGGTTAATCGCCGGGCTGTAGCATCCTCTTCTAAGGGCTGTTCCTCTTCTGTGGGCTGTTCCGCATCCCCTTGGATGGAGCCGTTGTCTTCCTCGTTCACTGCCCTGAGCTCCCTGAATAGGGCTTTCCGTGATGCCCGTACTGCCGGTCTAAGTGGCGGAATATCCGCGCCATTCGGGTTTGTAGACCCCGGTGCCCTATTCCCGCCAGTCGGGTTAGGCTCTCTGTGCTGTGTGCCTTGCATCTGTGCCCGCAAACGGTCGATTTCTCCGTCCACCATTGCCGGGGTGACCTGATCATTGCGTTCGAACATCCGGACGTTTACATCCTCCCATCCGGTCCCCCTCTGGAGGTTCACCCCGAACATCGGGTTGGGTGATTCCTGTCGCCCCGGTTGACCATCCCCTCGTGGGCTGTCGCCCAGGGCCTGCCGTGTTCGATTTGTAATTTCCGATAGGGCATTCTGCACCCCTTCCACGACCTGAAGGGCCTCTTCCCCTGTACCGGGGGTGGTACCCTGCCGTCCCGACCGCTCTGCGCTGTGATGCTCATTTTTCTTCCTTTATTCTTCGCTTCGATTTTTTATTCGATAATTCTATCGCTTGGTAGCGTCCTACCGGCTTCGACAATGCTCTGTTTTTTTTCCAAAATTTAACGAGTAATGTGGGGTCACTTACAATGCGTGCCACATTACGGGATGCCTTCTATTCTGTGACGTATCCCTTGGGGTTCCAAGCTCCCTTCTGACCTTGATTCAACGTCCCACTTGTTGGCGACGCCCTTCGGGTATCCTGCAGCGATCCTCGAAGGCTTCGGTTGATACCTTCCGTTACTTCTCCTGAGTACGGGATGTCCACGTCGATCCTTTGATCGCCCTATGGTCCGCCTGAGCACTAGTCGACCCTTGGCTCGCGGAATTCACACACGTTCCGCACCTCGCGGAGCTTCACAATTCCGGTAATTTTTAGCGGTTTAAAATTCACTCTGGATATCCCACCGCTGCCACCAATGTTATGCCGCGGAAATCCGGTTAGCTACTCCGGGTTACGCGATAATGTTTTTGGGGATGATCCAGTAAAGGGTTAGAACCCAAGTGAATTATTAACACAGTTTTATTGAGATATTATTTAACGATATTTTACAGTTTCAACAAGTATAAATTATTATCAATAATTTATTAACAAGAGGTTATTTAATTAATTATCTTAATTAAATAATGATTATTCTTTTTATGGTTAAAATGTTCAAGTCTTTCAATTTGTCACAATTTATCTCAAATTACCTTTGGTTAGGTTTGAATTACCGATGTACACTTTGCACCCTTAAGGTTTCCGATTATCATGGAAACGTTCGTATTCAACCGTGTTGTCAGACTGCCTAGTACCTGCTCTCGATCCTCTATATATATTCCTCGAGAGCAGGTATCAGCTTAATATTTAGCGCAAGTTTATAATCTACTTAATTTCTGTAAACAAATATCTTTCCAAATCCTCGCTTTTTCGTGAGCGGGATTTGGAGCATATTTTCCTTTTCGCAATTCTCGCCTCGGTGTTCTCGAGTCGGTGCCCCAGTTACCGAGGCGCTCGCGGTTGCCTAACTGCTGCGTCAGCAGTATCGACGCTCGACGCTTGACGTTCGACGCTCGATGTACGCTCGATGCGTAACGCAACCGAATGTGTCTCGCAACCGAAATAATCGGTGCCGAGACTCTTCGAAATAATAATATGTATTTCGGATTACCTATAATAATAAACACCTGCCCGGGGCACAACAAAATTCTAAAAAAAAAATCAACTGTATATAGTGCCAACAACATTAATTATTTTGCATAATTATAATGTCAAAAAGTTATCAACAAATTGCTAAAAAAAGTCATTCAAAAAATAATCAGTAAACCTTTTCTTCGCTTTTCTAATGAATTCATTAATTTTCTAGAAACCGCGTGTTTTTTTTTATTTCTAACATTTTTGAATTTTTAGTTTTTGAAATTTTTTTAAGGCCATGACTACCGAATGGTTGGCGCAATGGCCTCGAAACTTTTTGTGTGTACTGTATAATCGAGATACGGAAACATAATATCCGAAATTCGTGACTCTACATCGATTTGTCAAAAATAAAAAATAAAAAAAAAACAAAAATTGAAATGTTAGAAAATTCTGAAAACATTTATATAAATTCTAAAAAATCAAGGAATTCATTTAAAATGAAAAAATCGAAAGTTGTCAAATTTTTTTAAAACAATTTATTTTTCTAATCATTTGTTAACAACTTTTGGCATTATTATTATTATGCCAAATCAAAAGTTTTGACATAGTACGGCTGATTTTTTTTCAGATTTTTGGCATGTCGGGAAGTACTAAAATTTTGATCGAATTAAACTTTGGATTGGGAATGTATGTGTGATGCATCCTTAAACGATGAATATACTACTCCGCGTGAATTTGAAACGGTCCGAAGTATTGTCCTCGAGATATACATTATATCTATCGTTTTTCGATTACAACTTGTAATGCGGTTGCTGGGGGTCAACATCACATCAAATTAATTGGGGTATTGGGTATTGGGTATTGTGTGTTACACCGATCCCCTAAGGGTTACGGGCTCCTTCACTTTCTTCCTCCTCCTTCCTTATCCGCGGTCGCCTGTTCGATTCTTGGGCCCGGAGCTTCGTCGCGCCCCGTCAGGTATCAGTAGTCTCGGACATACGGATGTAGTCGTAATTCGTACGTCCTATCTCCGGAGCTATGTCCCCGTCCGTTTTTCCTTTCACCTACGGGCCTTCAGTCTCGGGAATCGAACCCGCGACACCTTTTCCCAGTCTTTCGGTTTCCCATACCGAGGCGCTGGTCCTTTCCTCTGGACCTACTATTATAGTGGGTTCCGAACCACTTTTTCGCAGATAAAAACACCACAGAAAATTCTTGGTGCTTGCCGGGAATCGAACCCGGGCCTACTGCGTGTGAAGCGCGCGCCGAGACCACTCGGCCACGCTCACCCTTACATCAAATTAATTGTTGAATCAATTTTTTTTTATTGGACGTTATTAAAAAATTATTTTTTTGAAGTGGAAGTTAAAAATTTCCCATTGCTTCCTCTTTTTATCTCGAAAACACGCTTTGACATAAAAACAAACCTTGCTTTATGAGCGAACAAACAAAGAAATTGCCTTTATTTTTGTAAATTAAATAAATAGAATAAACACATTAATTCGTCGATAAATTTCGGCTCCCGCTTTAAAAAAAGAGGGGAAAGCAATGTGAAATTAATTTTTAAAAATATATATTTATACCTGGACTAAAAATTTATTATAACGTGGCAATCATCAACAATCCTGGGGAAGTGGGGTGTGCCAAAATCTCGTATGTACAGATGGGACACAAAAAAATACAAAATTTTTAAATACACATAAAAACCGTAATTATTCAATTTTCGATGCATATTAAGGTAAAAAAATACATGCAATAGGGTCCTCGTGTGTAGTCGCATAGACACGCGTAAAAACACGGACATATTTCACGCGTAATTCGCCTTGAGACGCCAAAAAGTAAAATGTCGCCGGAAATTTTCTCAGCTTCGAGAGCGAATATTTTCGGAAATACAGGGTGTCGCCGAGGTTGATATTTTCGAATTAAGACATTCGGCATCGCTTCAGCGCGCATATTCATCGTTCCCCTAGCGGACACAACTCGAGAGTGCAAAAGATTGCCAGATTTGACCCGTATTTCGCTCGGAATCACGAAAAACAGGGTTTCGCCGAAGTTGGAAAAAACACATAATTAACGTAAAAAAATGTTTTTGCAGCATACGAAATAAAAAATACATCCAATAGGGTGCGCGTATGTAGTCGCATACACACGCGTGAACACGCGGACATATTTCACGCGTAATTCGCCTTGAGATGCCAAAAAGTAAAATGTGTCCGGACATTTTTTCAGCTTCGAGAGCGGATATTTTCGAATTAAGACATTCGGCATCGCTTCAGCGCCCATATTCGTCGTTCCCCTCGCGGACGCAACTCGAGAGTGCAAAAAATTGCCAGATTTGACCCGTATTTCGCTCGGAATCACGAAAACAGGGTGTCGTCGAAGTTGAAAAAAACACATAAATGGCGAAAAAAACAAAATTTTGGAGCACATGCGGGAAAAAAATGCATCCAATAGTGTGCTCGCGTGTACTCGCATACACACTAGTGCAAAAATTGACATATATCGCGAGCAATTTGTCTGGAGAGGCGAAAAACCACATTTTTTTTCCAACTTTGAGGGCAAATATTTTCGGATTGGTACATTTGGCAACGGTCTGGCACTCATATTCGTTGTTCCCCTGTCGGACGGTACACGAAAATGCAAAAAAATATAGGGGTCACAAAAACTTATTAATTTTATTATATATTATTATTATTATTATTATTATTATTATTATTATTATTATTATTATTATTATTATTATTATTATTATTATTATTATTATTATTATTATTATTATTATTATTATTATTATTATTATTATTATTATTATTATTATTATTATTAGGGTGAGCGTGGCCGAGTGGATCGGAGCGCGACTCACACGCAGTAGGCCCGGGTTCGATTCCCGGCAAGCACCAAGAATTTTCTGTGGTGTTTTTTCTGCGAAACAGTGGTTCGGATCCCACTTAAATCAGTAGGTCTATGGAAGGGGACAGCGCCCTGGTCTGGCAAAACCAAAAAGACTGTCAAATCTCTCGGGTTCGACTCCCGGGTCCGAAGTCTCGCTGGTGATCGCCAAGGAGCAGTGACGTAGCTCCAGATATAGGACGTACGAACTACGACTATAGCTGTATGCCTCGATGCTGACACCTGGCCGTGTTGTGCAAAGGGCCGTTGACGTAGCTCCAGATATAGGACGTACGAACTACGACTATAGCTGTATGCTCGTGGTAAAAAACACCTGACGGGGCGCGACTAGCTCCGGATCCGGGCCGAAAAACTGGAGAGAGGATTGAGAAGTATAAGAGGAAAGAAGGAGAGTTGCCATGTAATACCGAAAGGTGAACATTAACACACACATACACATACATAATATTATTATTATTATTATTATTACTAGCGATAGGGCGCTTCGCGCCCGAACGCTAGGTTACTTCCTCCGTCTCCTACATATGTCCACTCGGAACATTTATTATATTACTTCTTTTATTGATTCGACAAAATATTTATATTAACTATCCTCGGATGTAACTGCCCATGGTACATCGAAGTATTAATCACGACCTAACTACACTATCCTAGTATTTTTACATGCATGTTCGCCGAATGTATATCCACCGGAAAAGAAATTATTTTTACGCAACAGGACATGCCCTACTTCCGAGAGAAGATGATGTACGAGATATTGAAAGCAAAGCTTATTGAAAAACAAGTTTTGCTTCGCAAAAGAGAAAAGAATCAAAAACACGGAAAGATCTGCAGAATAAACGAATAAGTGCTGGTTAAGGATGCTTCACACGTACATTTTCAGCCAAAAGTGAGATTCAATGAACATTTGATCACTTCCTAATGGTATAAAATTCTAAAAAAAAAATCAACTGTATTAATAGTGCCAACAACATTTATTATTTTGCATAATAATAATGTCAAAAAGTTATTAATAGATTGCTAAAAAAATCATTCAAAAAATAATCAGTACACCTTTTTTTCGCTTTTCGAATGAATTCATTAATTTTCTAGAAACCACGTGATTTTTTTTTTATTTCTAACATTTTTGAATTTTTAGTTTTTGAAATTTTTTTAAGGCCATAACTACCGAATGGTTGGCGCAATGGCCTCGAAACTTTTTGTGTGTACTGTATAATCGAGATACGGAAACATAATATCCGAAATTCGTGATTCTACATCGATTTCTCAAAAATAAAGAATAAAAAAATTGAAATTTTCATATCGCTTCTTCATAAAAGTTGAAAATTGAAATTCGCGAAGCTTCTTCTATGAGGAAGCATTGTCTGTATTTTTGGCTTCCTCATAGACGAAGCTTGGCGAATTTCAATTTTCAACTTTTATGAAGAAGCGATATGAAAATTTCGATTTTCAGCTTTTATGAGGAAGCGATATGAAAATTTCAATTGTCAACTTTTTTCAACGTTAACGTCTTAGACTTTTATGCAAAACGGCTGACCGATTCAGGTTCAGTACGTAAAAAAATATAACATCGTCACGTTTCACTTTGTCGAATCTGCGTTTGGCGCGAAAAAATACATGGAAGTATGCGCTCCTGAATTTTTTTTTGCCCTTTCGATTTTTATTCGAGAATTCCTAGTGATACCTCTTTATCTAGCTTTTTAATCCCGTCATATCCATCGTCTTGTGTATGTCTTGCTGTAGATCACGATAGGCACCTGGGTTTTCCCGCGATGCCATCGGAATGCAAAGAAATCGTTGTTTACAAATACCTAAAATCATTCATTTTTGCAATTTTGGCTATAAAAATGCCTGGTAAACTTTTTGGTTAGTTGTCGCTCCGGGACTGTAATTCCATGTATTTTTCCGCGCTGATCACGAATCTGACACGTTTTTTATTCGCAGAGGAAAATTTGATCCGAAAAAAATGCGTGTTACAAAAAAAAAAAAAAAATGCATGAAATTCGAAAAATTCAAAATGACAAAATTTAAACAGTTCGACCGATTCTTGCCAAATTTAATAGAAAATACGAGTCCATAATAGCTTATTTATGTACAAATTTGTAGTCAAATATCTCGAAAATTGTAAAAGTTGGAGTGAAATAGATATTTTTTGAAAAATCGAAAATTTCACATTACCGAAACCCCTCGACCGATTCGTACCAAATTCAATAGCGAAAATTGTTTGATGTTGGTCTACTTCTGTAGAAAGTTTCAGCCCAGAATCTCAAAATTTGCGAAAGCTAGAACGCGAACACACTTTTTTCAAAAATTTTAAAATCTCATAAAATCTGAACGAATGTTTCAATTAGTGCATAAATTGTAACAAACAGAGGCACTGAACTGCTCTACGTGTGAGCCAAATTTCAGCCCGATTGATAAACCCGTTCTTGAGTTATAGACGATTGAATTTTGGAGGCCTGGCGCGCACGCACGCACGCACACACACACACACACACACACACACACACACACACACACACACACACACACACACACACACGCACGCACGCACGCACGCACGCACGCACGCACGCACGCACGCACGCACGCACGCACGCACGCACGCACGCACGCACGCACGCACGCACGCACGCACGCACGCACGCACGCACGCACGCACGCACGCACGCACGCACGCACGCACGCACGCACGCACGCACGCACGCACGCACGCACGCACGCACGCACGCACGCACGCACGCACGCACGCACGCACGCACGCACGCACGCACGCACGCACGCACGCACGCACGCACGCACGCACGCACGCACGCACGCACGCACGCACGCACGCACGCACGCACGCACGCACGCACGCACGCACGCACGCACGCACGCACGCACGCACGCACGCACGCACGCACGCACGCACGCACGCACGCACGCACGCACGCACGCACGCACGCACGCACGCACGCACGCACGCACGCACGCACGCACGCACGCACGCACGCACGCACGCACGCACGCACGCACGCACGCACGCACGCACGCACGCACGCACGCACGCACGCACGCACGCACGCACGCACGCACGCACGCACGCACGCACGCACGCACGCACGCACGCACGCACGCACGCACGCACGCACGCACGCACGCACGCACGCACGCACGCACGCACGCACGCACGCACGCACGCACGCACGCACGCACGCACGCACGCACGCACGCACGCACGCACGCACGCACGCACGCACGCACGCACGCACGCACGCACGCACGCACGCACGCACGCACGCACGCACGCACGCACGCACGCACGCACGCACGCACGCACGCACGCACGCACGCACGCACGCACGCACGCACGCACGCACGCACGCACGCACGCACGCACGCACGCACGCACGCACGCACGCACGCACGCACGCACGCACGCACGCACGCACGCACGCACGCACGCACGCACGCACGCACGCACGCACGCACGCACGCACGCACGCACGCACGCACGCACGCACGCACGCACGCACGCACGCACGCACGCACGCACGCACGCACGCACGCACGCACGCACGCACGCACGCACGCACGCACGCACGCACGCACGCACGCACGCACGCACGCACGCACGCACGCACGCACGCACGCACGCACGCACGCACGCACGCACGCACGCACGCACGCACGCACGCACGCACGCACGCACGCACGCACGCACGCACGCACGCACGCACGCACGCACGCACGCACGCACGCACGCACGCACGCACGCACGCACGCACGCACGCACGCACGCACGCACGCACGCACGCACGCACGCACGCACGCACGCACGCACGCACGCACGCACGCACGCACGCACGCACGCACGCACGCACGCACGCACGCACGCACGCACGCACGCACGCACGCACGCACGCACGCACGCACGCACGCACGCACGCACGCACGCACGCACGCACGCACGCACGCACGCACGCACGCACGCACGCACGCACGCACGCACGCACGCACGCACGCACGCACGCACGCACGCACGCACGCACGCACGCACGCACGCACGCACGCACGCACGCACGCACGCACGCACGCACGCACGCACGCACGCACGCACGCACGCACGCACGCACGCACGCACGCACGCACGCACGCACGCACGCACGCACGCACGCACGCACGCACGCACGCACGCACGCACGCACGCACGCACGCACGCACGCACGCACGCACGCACGCACGCACGCACGCACGCACGCACGCACGCACGCACGCACGCACGCACGCACGCACGCACGCACGCACGCACGCACGCACGCACGCACGCACGCACGCACGCACGCACGCACGCACGCACGCACGCACGCACGCACGCACGCACGCACGCACGCACGCACGCACGCACGCACGCACGCACGCACGCACGCACGCACGCACGCACGCACGCACGCACGCACGCACGCACGCACGCACGCACGCACGCACGCACGCACGCACGCACGCACGCACGCACGCACGCACGCACGCACGCACGCACGCACGCACGCACGCACGCACGCACGCACGCACGCACGCACGCACGCACGCACGCACGCACGCACGCACGCACGCACGCACGCACGCACGCACGCACGCACGCACGCACGCACGCACGCACGCACGCACGCACGCACGCACGCACGCACGCACGCACGCACGCACGCACGCACGCACGCACGCACGCACGCACGCACGCACGCACGCACGCACGCACGCACGCACGCACGCACGCACGCACGCACGCACGCACGCACGCACGCACGCACGCACGCACGCACGCACGCACGCACGCACGCACGCACGCACGCACGCACGCACGCACGCACGCACGCACGCACGCACGCACGCACGCACGCACGCACGCACGCACGCACGCACGCACGCACGCACGCACGCACGCACGCACGCACGCACGCACGCACGCACGCACGCACGCACGCACGCACGCACGCACGCACGCACGCACGCACGCACGCACGCACGCACGCACGCACGCACGCACGCACGCACGCACGCACGCACGCACGCACGCACGCACGCACGCACGCACGCACGCACGCACGCACGCACGCACGCACGCACGCACGCACGCACGCACGCACGCACGCACGCACGCACGCACGCACGCACGCACGCACGCACGCACGCACGCACGCACGCACGCACGCACGCACGCACGCACGCACGCACGCACGCACGCACGCACGCACGCACGCACGCACGCACGCACGCACGCACGCACGCACGCACGCACGCACGCACGCACGCACGCACGCACGCACGCACGCACGCACGCACGCACGCACGCACGCACGCACGCACGCACGCACGCACGCACGCACGCACGCACGCACGCACGCACGCACGCACGCACGCACGCACGCACGCACGCACGCACGCACGCACGCACGCACGCACGCACGCACGCACGCACGCACGCACGCACGCACGCACGCACGCACGCACGCACGCACGCACGCACGCACGCACGCACGCACGCACGCACGCACGCACGCACGCACGCACGCACGCACGCACGCACGCACGCACGCACGCACGCACGCACGCACGCACGCACGCACGCACGCACGCACGCACGCACGCACGCACGCACGCACGCACGCACGCACGCACGCACGCACGCACGCACGCACGCACGCACGCACGCACGCACGCACGCACGCACGCACGCACGCACGCACGCACGCACGCACGCACGCACGCACGCACGCACGCACGCACGCACGCACGCACGCACGCACGCACGCACGCACGCACGCACGCACGCACGCACGCACGCACGCACGCACGCACGCACGCACGCACGCACGCACGCACGCACGCACGCACGCACGCACGCACGCACGCACGCACGCACGCACGCACGCA
>CAKJTD010000002.1:1071033-1073985 GCA_917499995.1 Ichneumon xanthorius
TGAGCAATTGAAGCCTGATAAGTGCTACAAATGCTGGGACTACGGACATCTAGCGCGGAACTGCAGAGCAGAGATCGACAGATCCGACAGCTGCATGAAATGTGGGAAGATCGGCCACAAGATCGCAGAGTGCAAAGGAGAGGCGCACTGCGTGCTATGCGATGAGCAGGGCAGCAAAGCTTGTCGGCATATAGCCGGCAGCATCAGATGCCCGGCCTACTCGCGGGCACTCAGGGAGCAAGCCCAGAAACGACGATGAAGATCTTGCAGCTCAACCTCAACCACTGCGAAGCCGCGCAGGATCTGCTCATGCAGACTGTGCGGGAGACGAAGACGGATGTAGCGATACTATCGGAACCCTACAGGATCCTGAATGGGAAACCCTGGGAGGCCGACAGTTCTGGCAAGGCCGTCATATGGTCATGCAACAAATATCCCCTCCAGGAGGTGATGAAAGAACCCGAAAATGGCTTCGTCCGGGTGAAGGTCGGCGGTATACACCTGTACAGCTGCTACGCTCCACCTAGCATGTCGATCGAAGAATTCGAGGAATTCCTGGACAGACTGAGCAACGATATCCGAGGCCGCCGCCCTGTGGCAATAGCCGGAGATTTCAATGCTTGGGCGGTCGAATGGGGCAGTAAAGAGACCAAACCGAAGGGGAGGGTACTCTTGGAAGTCCTAGCGTCATTGGACCTGGTCCTCCTCAATAGCGGTAACTCGCCTACATTTTGTAGAGGGGAGGCGACCTCTATCGTGGACCTAACTTTTGTCAGCGGCTGTCTTGCAAAGGATAATGCTAGCTGGGAAGTCACAGATAGGTACACGAATAGCGACCACCGAGCTATTGTGTGGGAGGTTAACAACTGCAGGAGGATGAGAGTGCGACCAGAAAAAACGAATGCGATCAGTTGGCGGGCGAACGTGTTCGATGAAAACTCGTTTCGCTTAGCACTGAGGACCGATTTAGTCACAGAGGGGGATGCAACCGCAAGAGCGGAAACGGTCATGAAAAGAGTCGCTGATGCATGCGATGCAGCAATGCCGAGGAAAAAAGACACGAGCCACCACAGCCCAGTGTACTGGTGGAATGACAACATAGCCACACTCCGGATGAAATGTAACAAAGCGAGGCGCCTAGCCCAAAGGGCCCGGGGGAAAGCTACATTTCAGGCGCTGGAACGGAAACACAGAGAAACGCAGTCCAGCCTCAACAAGGCCATCAAGCGTAGCAAGAAGAAGTGCTGGGAAGAGCTACTCCAGGAGGTGGACGGGAATCCTTGGGGTAGGCCGTACAAGGTGGTAATGACACGGCTCAAAGCGCAGTCATTACCTACCCCGACCTGCCCTCAGATGCTAAGAAACATAGTCACGACGCTGTTTCCCCAGCAACCGCAGTGTGAATACCAGATCGAACAAGAAGAAGAGACGGTTGTGCCACCGGTAACACAGGAGGAACTGACAAAGGCCAGTGCAAAAGTAGGAATAAGCAAGGCACCAGGGATGGACGGCATACCGAATGTCGCCCTCAAGGCAGCCATAAGCACGGCACCAGAGATGTTCGTAGAGTTGTACAACTCGTGCCTAACGGAAGGAGTCTTTCCGGACAGATGGAAATGGCAAAGGCTGGTTCTCCTGCCCAAAGGGAAGAAGCCGCCCGACGAACCCTCGTCCTATCGCCCACTCTGCATGCTGGATACAGCTGGAAAAATCCTCGAGCGCATAATCCACAACAGGCTGGTCATAGCGATGGGCGACTCCCTAGCAGAAAACCAGTATGGATTCCGCAAGTCTCGCTCAACACTCGATGCGGTGAATATAGTGGTAAATACCGCTAAAGAGGCCATAGCTGGAACCCGATGGAAAAGAGGGGCAAAAAAGTACTGCTTAATTGCCACTCTGGACATAAAGAATGCCTTCAACTCGGCACGATGGGACTGCATTTGGGAAGCCCTCAATGCGATGGAAGTACCGCAGTATCTGAGAAAGATCGTGAGGAGTTACTTGAGCGACCGTTTCCTGAAGTACGATACAGAAGCTGGCCCACAAGAGTACAGAGTCACGGGCGGCATCCCACAGGGCTCAGTACTCGGACCACTTCTATGGAACACCATGTACGACGGGCTCTTGAAACTGCCACAGCCGGATGGGGTGAAGCTGATTGCTTTCGCGGACGACGTAGCGGTGGTTGTAACTGCCAAATACCTGGAAGAAATCGAGACGATCTTCGACTCCACGTTCGCAGTGATCCAACGCTGGATGAGGACGGTTGGACTGACACTGGCCGAACACAAAACAGAGGCGGTCTTGGTGACGAGCAGGAAGAGCGTAGAGACAATCACACTCACTGTAGGCGGACACACGATCACTTCGCAACCGTATATTCGGTATCTAGGAGTAATGATTGATTCAAGGCTTAATTTCAAGCACCATATCGAGGTAGCTAGTAGCAAGGCCGCTACCGTCGGGGCAGCCCTGTCAAGGCTTATGCCCAACATTGGAGGCCCAAGACAGAAGAGGAGAGCGCTGCTAGCGTCAGTGAGCACATCAGTCCTGTCATATGCGATAGCCATCTGGGCAGATGCAGTGGAGACCAAGGAATACAGGAAGGGGGCAGCCGCGGTGTACCGGCGCAATGCCCTGAGGGTCATATGTGGCTACCGCACTGTATCAGACGACGCCGCGTGCGTAATCGCCGGGATGGCACCCATAGAAATATTGGCAGCAGAAAGGAAAGCTTTATACGGGCGGCGACTAACAACCGAGCAGCCAAGCGAGCTACGCACCCAAGAGCGAGGAGTGAGCCTGGAGCGCTGGCAAACTAGATGGAACGAATCCGTCAAGGGACGATGGACGCATCGACTCATTCCCCACGTGAGCGAGTGGGTAAACCGGAATCACGGAGAGGTAAACTTCTACCTGACACAAATGCTGTCGGGGCATGGTTGCTTC
>CAKJTD010000002.1:1074485-1089485 GCA_917499995.1 Ichneumon xanthorius
AAAACACACACACACACACACACACACACACACACACACACACACACACACACACACACACACACACACACACACACACACACACACACACACACACACACACACACACACACACACACACACACACACACACACACACACACACACACACACACACACACACACACACACACACACACACACACACACACACACACACACAGAGAGACACACACACACGGAGACACACACACACACACAGAGACACACACACACAGACACACACACAGACACACCACGGGGGAACGTCTGTAACCCCTACATGGCGCGTCCCCAGGTGGCGGATCGGGGAATGCTCGCTCGCAAGAGAGGGTAAGGCCGAAATAAAATAAGCCTCGCGGACCAACAGACTAGGGGAAGAAACCCCGAAGGAAAAATCAACATGGAAAGTGGCGATACGAACAAAGTACCCCAAGTGAGTACCTCTCAGACAGAGAGTAATCTCACCGCCGATTCGAATCGGGTGAAAGCCCCGGTGGTCGGCGCCGGCCTCATAGATTTTGGGGGAGGCCAATCGCACAGTCCCATAGAAAATACAACGGAGAGGGGTACACGGCGAGATACCAGCCACACAACCCACGAACCGATGGAGCTCGGAGACACCGAAGGTGTTGCTGAGAGCAGCGTGGAAGTGCGGGCCCCAATAACCCAAGAACGGCAGCGCACTGAAGATGAGATCATGAAGTCCCAGGCACTGGAAAGACTGGGAGGGTTGATCACGAAACTGCACGATTTCGTGAAAGGTAAGACGAATATCCATCACGAGGCAAAGCGGTTAGCCGCCTTGTAACGTATCACTTTCGGAGGCTTACACGCTTTGCTCCAAAAGCGTCGTTATGTGAGTTCACGGCTCACTTTTAATTGTGAGGGCAGGCGCTGTCAAATAAAAATTCGAATATTGATGCTAAATGTCAATTCCAATTGTTTTGCTTTATTTAATTACAATCAATTTTATCGTTGGTAAAAAGAAAATCTTGTTACAATTATAAGTTTTATTTCGTCTTGTTACATCTCCGGTGGCTCTTTGCGCCAATCGCATTCGCAAAGTATCTAAAAAAAAAAAATATTTTGTCCCGGATAAAAAGGATTGAGTTCGCAGACGAAAGCAGTTATCCCCGTTACCAGGGAAGGTCGCCGGCGCTGCCTTTTTTTGGTATCGTGGGAGTCAGACGAGAGCGTTTTTCCCCGTCACCAGGGAAAGTGCTGTCGCTGCCTTTAAGGAATTTTGGGTAACCCAGACAATGGTGGTTACTCCCGTCACCAGGTGAAGTTACCGTTGCTGGCGTTTGGCAAGGATTTCTTAAATGAGCACGGAGGTACTGCCCAGCTAAGAGTGCTCTTCCATGCGTCCGGGCCTCCTTTTATATCCGAGCCCCGAGTGCGCACGGCACGAATTCCGGTCCCCTTCCGTGCCTCGTGACGTCAGTGTGACGTCAATCGGCCCCGCTCTCGCGCCGTATGTGATCACGCGCGGCTGACTCAATCGCTGCGTGTCGGGCGCGTGCTCCAAATGTGTGGTGAGTCTCGTGGTAAGATAGGCCGCTCCCGGCTGTCGACTCCCTGGGTATCAGCCGGTCTCTCGTGCGGTCTACTTTACCGATGCGCTCGGTTCCTCGCGACTATCGTCGCTGCTCCGATACTTCGCCGTGCTCCAAAAGGGTTTTTGGAGTGGAGCGGTCCTTGAGTAACGTCTCAACGCCCCCCCAAACCAAAGCGTGCGAATTCTTCCACGCTTTTGTTTATCTGAAACAAACAACAAAACACAAAAAAAAACAACAAGGGGACGACCAACCCGATCGTCAAAAAATAAAAATAAAACACAAAATCATTTTTTTTTTTTTCGATTTGTATCAAAGTTTTATTGGATAAAAGAAAAATATCAGGGGTTTTTTCTTGTGATCCCCTCCCTTTTTTTTCTTTTTTTTTTTAAATACCGAACATGTTTATATTTAAAAAATGCGTTAGTCTTTACGTCGATGAATCGATGCTGAATACAATAAAAGAAAATAACATAGGTTCTATTTTTTGGTAATTTTCTACGATAGGTTCTATTATTGGATATTCCATTTTCACCCAAATATAATAGATCCTTCTTTGGTATGGAAATAACAAAAAAAACAACAAAAAAAAAATCCGTTATTCAAAACAGCGATGTAACCACCAAGGACTGAGCGAATCCTCAGCTCCTTTCATTAAATTCTAAGCTTATTTCGAATACTTTAATTTCTTAAAACTAAAAATTCTTTTGTGGTGCGGCACTTATCGGGCTGGCACTGATAAAAAAAAAATAAAACATAAAAAAAAACAAAAACGCAACAACAAAGCGATAAATAACAAAGAAAATAAATAAATAAAGAAAAATTTAGGCGCTTGTAGCCGATTCGTCCTGCTGTGTTTGGGACGGTACGAATCCCTCTGCGACTAGCCAGTCTTTAAAGCTTTCTGGCCGCTCGTCCTTCAGTCGAAAAATCTCCACGACTGGAGGCTCTTGAGGACTTGCTCCTCGAAACTGTCGTACCAGGAGCGATTTTCTCCGCCAGTCCTGGAGGATTCGCTGCCGAGTCTCCAAGTCAAGTTGACTCGGTGCAGGTGTTATGCCGCGTACTTCGACTACCGCCGCTCGCCATGGTGTCGTGGTGTAGCGTGCCGGGAGTGCGAAGGTGATCTCCCTCGGCGGGATCACGTGCTGGGCAATATCTCCCAAAAAAAACAAATGCCGGTTGTTGCCCAGCACCTTGATACACCTGGCGCGATGAAACTCGAATTCGAATTCCACCATATAGTTCTCGTCCGGTCGAATGTCTTCCTCTATGGGATCCCCCTCGTCGGCTATCTCTCGGAGCTCTTGCAGCTCGTTTAGTGCCTCCCGGCTGAGGTCGCGGGTAGTGATGTCTACTCGGTGGGTGGAGAGGACCCGGATGAGAATTCCCTCGAAACATCGCTCTTGAAGCCGATACTCAATTGGCATGGCCCCCATGTCGATCCCTTTTTTTCGAATAATCTATTTGTGCTATACTCGGAGACTTTCTCCTCGCTTTTCTGCCTCGAATTTTTCGCTTGCTACTCTCTTTCTTCACGGGAGTACGTGTCGACGTTCTGTCTGCTGTTTTAGCACTGTGCTAAACACGTGCCTTTGTTGTGGGGGGAATCTGGCCGCGGCGCCTTGATTCCGTGTTTTGATTTTGAATCAAGGTGGCCGTGGCGCGGCGCCAGTGCCCGCGGTACCCCGTGCTTCCTTCACCATAGCTGATATAAAAATCAGGTTGTCGCGGCGTTCGCGGCAGCCATGGTAAATTAACTGGGCACTTGGTCATCTGACCGCTGAATCGGTTTTCTTTTTCTTACAATCTGCTAACTCTAAACTATTCTTATTAAATGTATTTTGGCTCTATCTGAGCTAAAAAAAAATGTCTTTCCTTTTAACACCTGTATCATGTCTCAAAAGAAAAAACTTTTTCCTTTGTTACCAAAAATCTTATATAAAAAAAAATTTCTTTTAACTTTCCGACACAAAATTTCCTCAAAAAAAAAAACTTCTTTAAATATGAACTCTTCTTGTCTCTTCACTCAAAAATTCGTAAATAAACTTTGATCCCTTTCTAAAAAAATATATAATTTTTCCTTTTACCTTTTTTTTTTTTTTTTTTTTTAACTTCCTAACAA
This sequence comes from Ichneumon xanthorius, assembly GCA_917499995.1. NCBI lineage: Eukaryota > Metazoa > Arthropoda > Insecta > Hymenoptera > Ichneumonidae > Ichneumon > Ichneumon xanthorius. The sequence goes on from CAKJTD010000002.1 coordinate 1,078,188, forward strand.
AAAGAAACTGTTTTCACTTAAAACCTTTGGTCTTTTGACCGAAAATATTTATAAAAAAAAAACTTTTAAACTTTTTTGTGTTTTTTTTTTTTTTTTTTTTTTTGTTTTATGTGTCCCCAAACATTTCGATGAGGTGTCGTCGCTTTTTCTCCTCGTGCTTTGCCGAGTTTTTGCGTTTTCTCGTTCGGATTTTTACACGGATATTTCCTTCGGTCATTTCAGAGCTCTTTTCTCTTAGATCCGTGTTATTTTGTCCGGCTGATTCACCTGGCATCCACATTTTAATATTTTCATCGGTTACTTCGATAAATCCATATATATCCTCTCGGATCGGAGACAGCAAGGGGGGCACCGTCGTGACTTCGTGGACAATTGCGCGAATCTCGGGATCCTCCTTTTTATTTGCTGAGATGATCGACTCCTGTGGACTCACGTTATGCGTTTGCATTCCTCTTTCTTGTCGCTTGATTTGGCTTGTCTGGGTGATCTTTCCTGAGGCGTATTTTGCATCTTGGCTATGCTTTTTCTTCCACTCTCGAGGAAAAAGAAACCTCCCGTCGTTAGAAGGTGCACCGATGGTTTCCCACCTTCCCTTCTCTCCTGTTTGGCATCCTATGTGCCGTCTCCCGAAATATTTCTCCGTTTGCGTAGCACTCTCCATTTGGACACGTGTTGATATTTCGATGATCGGTGATCGACTGGCTTGCTACCTTTGTCCCGCTTATCTCTATTTCTACTGATGCCTTATATATATTTTCTCTACCTCTCCCTTTTCTTCGAACGCGCGAACCTTATTCTACTTGTGTTGTTGCAGAAGCCTCGTTCGGCATCTCGGCACGCGGGAAATATTTGATTAAATTCCCTGCATGATACATGCCACGTTCTATGCCGTTATTTAATCCTTCGAGGATATACGTGGCCGTCGCTATCTGTTTTTTGATGCGATACGGCCCTTCGTAAATCGAAAAAAATTTTGCTATCATTTTATTAGCTGGATCGCTTACGTTGCACGCTTTAGCGAGTACGAGATCTCCCTCATTAAACTGTATTAGTTTATGGGTTTTATCGAATCTTTTCGCTCGATTTAAACCTTTTTTCCGGATTCTCTCGGCGGCGAGCATTAATTTTTGCTCGTAAATTTCTTCATTATCGCTGTTTAAATCTCCGATTGTTTGGAGCCATTGTCTCCAAACGCGTACAGGTTTTTTGTTTAACTGTAACTCGACTGGAGTAAACTCTGTTGTTTCGTGGTGGGTTTCATTAATGCAGGTTTCAATGATTTTAACCCATTTAACCCATGATGAGTGTCTGCCGGTTATCAACGAGCGAAAAAATCGGCCCAATTCGCGATTGACTCGCTCCACAATGTTCCCCTGCGGGTGTCGAATAGAGGAGAAAATCGGTCGTATTCCCTCGCTCTCGAGGGCTTCGAGCCACTTTCTTGACGTAAATTGCGTCCCATGGTCGAACTGCAATTTATTTGGCTTCCCATACTTCGGAATATAATCCTTTAGGATTTTATTCAAAGTGGTCGTGGCCGTAGCGGCTTTTAGCGGATAGAGGACAACGTATTTTGAAAATGCGTCGATTGTGACGAGTAGATATTTCATGCCTCCCGCTCCAGTAGGCAAAGGTCCATAAAAGTCTATCGAGACTAAATCTCCCGGGCCTTCCGGAGTCAGATTTTGTTGTGCCGCATATGAATGTTGATTGGGATGTTTGTTACGCTGACATGAGTCGCACGTTGCCAATAAGCCGCGTATCACATGATAAAACCGTGGGTATGCGAAGTCTTCCTGGAGAATCTTCCATACTTTCTTGGCCCCTACATGCCCATAGCTTTCGTGAGTGTACCATACGAGATCGTTTATGAAGGGTTTAGGAATCATTACTTTCTCTTCCCCGGATGGGTAAACCCTGACAAGGACATCATCTTGGAATCGATATTTCGGGTCGTCGTCCGTTACTTCCACGATGATTTTTGCTAATCGTTCATCTTGTCTTTGCCATCGGGCTAACATCCGGACTCCTTCCATGATATGTCGAGGGGGTTTCTTTGCGAGTAGTGCTGCGATGATTATTTCTTTTCCCTTTTTTTTATCTGCCCCCGGGGGTTGAGCACGGCTCAATACATCGGCGACGATGTTTCTTATCCCCGGGCAATGCTCGAAAGTGAGATCGTAATCCTGAATTGCCAAAACCCATCTCGTTAGTCGATCGTTAAGGAGTTGGCAATTCCGTAGGAATATCACGGCTTTGTGATCCGTGATTACTGTCACTTTTGCTCCGTACACGTATGTCCTAAACTTTTTTAGTGTCCATACTATCGCGAGCAATTCTTTCTCCGTGGTGGTATATGCGAGCTCGGCTCCCTTGAGCGTTCGGCTGGCAAATACCACCACTCCGAGCTCACCATTGGCATCTTTCTGTGCCAAGGTGCCTCCAAGGGCGTAATTGCTTGCATCGGTCTGCAAAATATACCCCTTTGAGGGGTCCGGGTGTTTGAGGAGAACCTCTTCGATAAATAATTTTTTTATTCGTTCGAAAGCGATTCTTTCGGCCTCCTCCCATCGCCATTTCACCCCTTTGTGGAGTAACTCGAGGAGCGGGATGGTTTCCTCGGCATGTCGATTTGTGAATTTTGTATAATAATTTACTAACCCGAGAAAACCCCGAAGTTGTTTCAAGTTCCTTGGCGCAGGGAAATCATGAATTGCCTTCACCTTCTCGGGTTGTGGTTTAATCCCTTCCGTAGTAATTATATGACCCAGGAAGTCGATCTCGTTACGGAAAAACTGTGCCTTCCGTAACTTTAACGTCATTCCATGTTCAGCAAGTCTTTCGAGGAGTGTTTCAAGATGTGCCATGTGCTCTTGGAAATTGTTCGAGACGCACAGGAGATCGTCGACGAAATTTATAACATTTTCTCCGACGTTCCTTAGCACAATATCGAGAGCTCGCAGCAGGCTCGACGTGCTAGTCTTCAGACCAAATGGAGTCACCACGAACTCGTATACTCGGCCCCTGTGTCTGAATGCCGTGTATTTTCGCGAGTAAGGGTGTAGCGGAACTTGCCAAAAACTATTTGTCAAATCAAGGCTCGTCATGACTTTGACAGCATGGCATCGCTGAAAGATCTCCTCGGTATTTGGAGTGCACTCATGGTCATTCGCGAAAACCTGATTGAGTTTCCTCGCATCCAAACAAAGCCGAACAGTGCCATCTTTCTTATCGACGATCGTCAGAGGATTTACCCACGCGCTTGTCGATCGTTGAATAATATTCAACTGTAGTAATTTTTCGATTTCTCGGTCTACTTTGTCCTTATATCGCATGGGTATGGGGTATGAATGCGCGACGATCGGGGTATCAGTCGTAACCTCGAGCCGATGTTCGTACACTCGTATTCTACCAGGTGTTTTGCGGAACACGTCTCGGTATCTCCACAGTGTCTGACGCAGCTTTTCCTTTTATTCTGCTGTCGATAGATTTGCCTCATCTACTACGGTGTCGATTTCCTCGATGGTAATTTCGTTCTCGTTATTTTTGCTGTTCGTCATATGCTCGACTGTTACCTCCTCGGGTGCTTGCTTGATATTTTTTTTTCTTTTTTTTCTTTTTCATTGCTCCTCTTTTAATTTCCTCCTGACCTTTTGCAGTTGTTTCCTTCGTTGATTCGATCGACCCATATTTTTCTTCCTCTTTCTGTACGGTATTTGTCGGTACCGTGTCAGTAAGCTCGTTGTATTTAACCTTGAGAGTCTCGTTCTCGAGGTCAATAAGGCTTCTTAGAGGATGTAGGGTATCGACTCCGAAAAGTGCATCCCGGATTAGTCCTGGAATGACCAAATATCTTACATAGATGCGGATCTTCCCGATTTCCGTGGTCGCCATTATTTGTTTATTTATTTTGCAGGGTCGTCCTTTGACTGCACCCTTTACAGTAACCCCGGTTACCGGGAGAATGGGACAGTTCTTAAAAACTTCCCGATTCTCCACGAAAAATTCTTCTGATATTGCGGTGACTTTGGCACCGCTATCTACCAGCACGGTGACCGGGATTCCCTCTATTTTTGCATAAATCTCCGGACACTCTACTAACGGGAATTTTTCCTCATTAATTTGGTCCCCCATTAAAAATTCTCGTGTGTCGGAGAAAATCGTATTTATCGGGACCCCTTTTCTCTCTTCTGCTTCTTGTTTAATTCGTTTTTCCGTTGTACACCGCCTGTCGTTTACTAAAATTTTATTCGCCGGGACGGGTACAACGGCTACGCGTTTCCCGCTGCCGACGTACTCGGTTTCTCTGAGTCTTTCTGCGTTTTCAACGCGTGGACCGTGTTGTTCGGCTTCGGGGGAGCAGTTTGATTTTGGAGCGGTTCCCCGGCATTATACGACCGATTCCACGTTCGTGCCCCCCCCCCCCCAACCTTGGTTCGACTGCATAGGTTGCCGATTCGGAACACTGGATGTGTTAGCCGGTTTCGGCTTTTCTGGCACCTTGTTCTGCGTCTCAGCTTTTTTATTGGCTTCTTTATTTCGGTGGGCGTTTATTGGTCCACCTTGGTCGATTTTTTCGAGAAATTGCATGAGTGCCTCAAGTGTCTCAAAACCTCGACCCACGATCGTGGCTTGAATTTCGTCGGTAAAATGTTGGGCCAGTGAGCTGACAATTTCTTGATCGGATGGAGGAGGAATTAAATCCCGTGCACTCCCGAACATCCGGGTGGCATACTCGACTCTTGTTGAGTTCTTCTCTTCGAAAACTCCAAATTCAAGATTTCTTCGGATTTTTCTTTGGACGTCTCGGCTCCAATATCGTTCTTGGAAACATCTCTCCACGTCATCTAGTGAGTGGATCTGTTCCTCTACGAGGAGCCACCACTCTTTGGCGGCCTTTTCCAAGCATTGGCCTAGCAAATATTTCTGCTCTGCTAGATGAGGCTGCGTCACTTCGCAATACTGCCGAAATTCCCTTAGGAACTTCATCGGCCGCACCTTGCCCGAACCGTCGAACATCGGTGGTCTTAAACGGATCTGTGACTCTATGAATGTCCTAGATCGGCCCCGGACTGTTCTTTCCTCATTTATCGAGTCGGCATCGTGTTGCTCCCACTCCCGTATCTTCTCGGGATGTTTAATAATTCGGGTACTTTCTGTATCCGGTTTGTTTTCGAGTTTATTGGCCAATGCTTGCAGCCTTTTCTCCAATTCTTGATGCGCAAGTCGTTGCTGCGCGTCGTTTACTTCTAAGACGCTCATCCGTTCAGCGTTGTCCAAGAATTTTTCGTCTAACTCTTTGATTTTCGTCTCGAGTGATTGGGTAACTTTATGTACCTCGGTTGCTACCTGAGTCCGTACCATCTTCATTTTATCGATGACTCGGATCTCGATTACTGCCAGTCGCCTATCGACTGCTTCAAGCATATATTTGTCTCTCTGCTCGATTATTTTGACGATTTCTGCACGTTGATCCTTGGCTTCCTGTTGCTGTTCCTCCATACGTACGTTGAGGTCTCGGATCGCCTGTCGGATGTCCAGCATGACTTCCTCGGTGGTTGTTGATTCTCGAGATTTTGCGAGCACTCGCTTCGCCTTAATTTGTTTGGCGAGCGGGTTGCTCGCCTCTCCGAACTTCCCATGTTCGGGATTCAAAAACACCTCGGATGCCCGGTGCGGGAGGGTGATATCGCCGGCATTAATTCCGACTCCTGAGTCGAGGAGTTCCTGGACTTCCTCCTCTGTAGGATTATCGGCAGGTTGTTCATCCTGCTCTTTCTCCTCGATAGCGGGAGTCTCTTCCTCTGGATCATTTTCTCGTCGTTTATCCGTTCGCGGCTTCTTTTTTTTTGTCCTCGTGTTGATCCTTCTTCGGGATCTTTTTTTCTTTTTTGTTTTCATCCAGGGATTCGTCCCCGGATGAAACATTGCGCTTACTGTCGACGTCTGACATTTTTACTTTTTTTTTTTTTAAATTAAATTTTATTTATTTTAATTTATTCTAATTACCGTAGTAATTACTCTACTGTAATTTCAACAAATGACTCGACTTTTTATTTAATTTTACCCTAATTCATGAATTTACTAATTCGAATTTTAGCGCACCTGCCCCACGTTGGGCGCCAGTTGTAACGTATCACTTTCGGAGGCTTACACGCTTTGCTCCAAAAGCGTCGTTATGTGAGTTCACGGCTCACTTTTAATTGTGAGGGCAGGCGCTGTCAAATAAAAATTCGAATATTGATGCTAAATGTCAATTCCAATTGTTTTGCTTTATTTAATTACAATCAATTTTATCGTTGGTAAAAAGAAAATCTTGTTACAATTATAAGTTTTATTTCGTCTTGTTACATCTCCGGTGGCTCTTTGCGCCAATCGCATTCGCAAAGTATCTAAAAAAAAAATATTTTGTCCCGGATAAAAAGGATTGAGTTCGCAGACGAAAGCAGTTATCCCCGTCACCAGGGAAGGTCGCCGGCGCTGCCTTTTTTTGGTATCGTGGGAGTCAGACGAGAGCGTTTTTCCCCGTCACCAGGGAAAGTGCTGTCGCTGCCTTTAAGGAATTTTGGGTAACCCAGACAATGGTGGTTACTCCCGTCACCAGGTGAAGTTACCGTTGCTGGCGTTTGGCAAGGATTTCTTAAATGAGCACGGAGGTACTGCCCAGCTAAGAGTGCTCTTCCATGCGTCCGGGCCTCCTTTTATGTCCGAGCCCCGAGTGCGCACGGCACGAATTCCGGTCCCCTTCCGTGCCTCGTGACGTCAGTGTGACGTCAATCGGCCCCGCTCTCGCGCCGTATGTGATCACGCGCGGCTGACTCAATCGCTGCGTGCCGGGCGCGTGCTCCAAATGCGTGGTGAGTCTCGTGGTAAGATAGGCCGCTCCCGGCTGTCGACTCCCTGGGTATCAGCCGGTCTCTCGTGCGGTCTACTTTACCGATGCGCTCGGTTCCTCGCGACTATCGTCGCTGCTCCGATACTTCGCCGTGCTTCAAAAGGGTTTTTGGAGTGGAGCGGTCCTTGAGTAACGTCTCAGCCTCTGTGAAGAGTGCCTTCAACAAGCTCGATGAGCTAGAAAGAGCTGCCAGCAGGACACCAACCGAGCTAGGACCACTACCGGCGACGACAGCGAGACATACACAAACTACACCGTGTCCCCGCCAGCCGCATAATGTGAACATAAAGGAGACCATGGAATCACCCGCCCAACAAAGTGGACAGGGAAACCATAAGAAGAATCGAACCCCACCCTCACGAGAGATCAAGGTGGCCAAAAGAAAGACAAAAAGAGACCAGAAAAATCGACTGGAATCACGACCGAAACAGAGTGAAGAACCGAAGCAAAGCAGAGGACTGAACCAGAGCAAGGTACCAAAACAAAGCAAGGCGCCGACGCCCAGTGTGGAACCGACGCAGGGCAAAGGACCGAGGGACAACAAGGGGTCCAGCCAGACATGGCAAGTAGTGCGCAGGAAAACTCGTAAGCAGCATCGAAAGCCTACTTTAGCGAATGCTCTGGTAATCGAGAAGAAAGGGCAGTTGAGCTACGCCGAAATCCTCAGCCGAATCAAGAAGGACACCACACTTGAGGAGGTGGGCAAAAATGTCCACAAGGTCCGCAAGACGGTGGCAGGCGAACTCATACTTATCCTCGATAAAAATAGTTCCGAAAAAACATCCCAATTGCGCGCAGCAATTGAAGGCGCACTCGGAGAAGAAGCCACTGTGAAAAGCAAAACGCAAGAGACAAACATCGAGATAAAGGACATCGATGAGGCAGCAACCAAGGAAGAGATATGTGAAGCTCTGACGAAACAACTCTGCGTGAACGGCGAAATCGCAATTGACTCCATCAAGTCAATCCGAAAGGCATTTGGCGATACCCAAACAGCGGTAGTGAGGCTTGCTGAGGATATAGCTAAGAAGGCAATAGATGCAGGGAAAGTCAGGATAGGCTGGGTAGTGTGTCGCGTGCGAGAGCAGGTGACACCCACCAAGTGCTACAAATGCTGGCAGTATGGCCATACGACACGGAACTGCAGAAGTGACACTGATAGGTCCACTCACTGCATCAAATGTGGTGTGGCAGGACATAAAATAAAGGTATGCAAAGCGGAAACTCACTGTGTACTCTGCGAGGAGAAAGGCATCGAGGCCTGTGGCCACATAGCCGGGTCCAGTAGGTGTCCAGTCTTCAAACTAGCACTCCAGGCGCTAATCGCAAAACGTAAATGAGGATATTACAACTCAACCTCAACCACTGTGAAGCAGCACATGACCTGCTTATGCAGACGGTGCGCGACGTAAGGGCGGACGTAGCAATACTCTCCGAGCCCTATAGAAAACTTGACGGAAAACCTTGGGAAATGGATACTACTGGTAAGGCCGCCATCTGGTCCTGTCACAAGTCCTCCATCCAGGAAAAGATGAGAAAATCGGAATCTGGCTTCGTCCGGGTGAAAATTAGCGGGGTCCACCTGTACTGCTGCTACGCTCCGCCTAGCATACTACTCGAAGAATTCGAAGAACTCCTGGACAGACTGAGCAGAGATATCCGAGGCCGTAGCCCTGTCGCAATAGCGGGAGATTTCAATGCTTGGGCTGTTGAATGGGGCAGCAAGCATACAAATCCGAAGGGACGAGCACTCCTAGAAGTCGTATCGTCACTGGACCTAGTTGTACTAAATAGCGGTAACTCTCCCACCTTCTGTAGGGGCGAGGCAAACTCGATAGTGGACGTCACCTTCGTCAGCAGCTGTCTTGCAAGGGATAACGATACCTGGAAAGTTACAGATCTGTACACTAATAGCGACCATCGAGCTATTACGTGGGAGTTACGCCACCAGATACGTACTGGACCACGACCGGAAAGAATAAATGACGTCAGGTGGAGACAGAGCATGTTCGACGAGAACCTATTTCGCCTAGCACTGCGAAGCGATATAGTCGAAGACGGAGATGCAAATCAGAAAATGGCAACGGTCATGGAGAGAGTCACGAACGCGTGTGACACCTCGATGCCCAGAAAACGAGACACAAACCAACACCCTCCAGTATACTGGTGGAATAACACCATAGCCACACTCCGAGCTGCGAGTAATAAGGCAAGACGGCTTGCTCAACGGGCTCGCCACAAAAGGACGTTCCAAGCACTAGAGCAAAAGCACAAGGAAGCACAAGCTAAGCTAAATAAAGCCATCAAGCGCAACAAGAAACAGTGTTGGGAGGAGCTGCTACATGAGGTAGATGATAACCCATGGGGTAGACCGTATAAGGTAGTGATGACTCGGGTCAAAAGCCAGTCATTACCTGCACCTACTTGTCCTGAGCTGCTACGAAAGATCGTCCCGTCTCTGTTCCCCCAGCAACCAGAGTACGAATATCAAGTTGAACGGGGCGAGAACGAAATCATCCCACCCGTCACCAAGGAGGAGCTAGCAAGGGCCACCGCTAAAGTGGGAATAAGCAAGGCGGCAATAAGCACGGCACCGGAGATGTTTGTTGATCTATACAACACCTGCCTCCACGAGGGAATCTTCCCGGCTCCGTGGAAATGGCAGAGACTGGTGTTACTGCCCAAAGGATCGAAGCCGCCTGACGAACCCTCGTCCTACCGCCCGCTCTGCATGCTGGACACAGCTGGCAAAATCCTCGAGCGTATCATCCACAACAGACTGGAGACGGCGATTGGAGATTCTCTGGCAGATAACCAATACGGATTTCGCAAGTCCCGCTCAACACTCGACGCGATAAACCTAGTGGTTAGCACCGCTAAAGAGGCCACAGCTGGATCTCGATGGAAAAGAGGGGCAAAGAAGTACTGCCTTGTTGCCACACTCGATATCAAGAATGCCTTCAACTCGGCACGATGGGATTGCATTTGGGAAGCTCTAAATTTGTTGAACGCTCCGCACTACCTTAAAAAGATAGTGATGAACTACCTGAGTGACAGGTTTCTGAAGTATGATACGGAGGTTGGTCCAAAAGAGTATAGAGTCACAGGGGGAGTTCCCCAAGGCTCGGTACTTGGGCCGCTTCTGTGGAACATTATGTACGACGGACTGTTGAAGCTGCCATACCCTGACGAGGTGAAGCTAGTCGCCTTCGCAGATGACGTGGCAGTAGTAATAACTGCTAAATACCTAGAGGAAATCGAGACAATCTTCCACGAAACATTCGCACTGATCCAACGATGGATGACATCAGTTGGACTAACACTGGCCGAACATAAAACCGAGGCAGTCCTAATTACTAGTAGGAAAACTGTAGAGACTATCACACTCACTGTAGCAGGGCATACAATTGAATCGCAGCCTAATATTCGGTACCTTGGGGTGATGATAGACGCGAGGCTTAGCTTTAAACACCACGTTGAGGAAGCTAGCAACAGGGCTGCCACCGTAGGCGCTGTCCTATCGCGGCTAATGCCCAACATAGGTGGACCCAGACAGAAGAGGAGAGCACTGCTGGCGTCGGTGACGACGTCAGTCCTCACATATGCGATGCCTATCTGGGCGGAGGCACTAGAGATAAAAGAGCATCGGAAGATGGCGGCTGCCGTTCAGCGACGTAGTGCTTTGAGGGTAGCGTGTGGATACCGCACTGTCTCCGATGACGCCGCGGGCGTCATCGCAGGGATGATACCCATAGAGGTACTTGCGAAAGAGAGGAAATCCCTATACCAGCAAAGAAGGACAACACCACTGCAACCAGGCGAGCTACGCATCGAAGAGCGACAGCGCAGCTTCGAGCTCTGGCAAACGAGTTGGAACACGTCACTGAAGGGACGTTGGACCCACCGACTCATACCCCGAGTGGACAAGTGGGCGAACCGAAGCCACGGGGAAGTTAACTTCTACCTTACACAGATGCTCTCTGGTCATGGGTGCTTCCGAGCGTACTTGTTAAGTACAAACTCGAGGAGTCTCCAGACTGCCCTATCTGCGGAGAGATCGCAGAGAATGCTGAACACGTATTTTTCCAGTGTCCACGTTTCATTGCGCATCGCAACGAGGTAGAGCACAAGCACAATACGATATTAACTCCGGAAAATCTCGAAGAAGTAATGCTGGAAACACCGGCAGCCTGGGAGGCGATCAGAGCCTTTGCGGCAGCGGTTATGAAACAGCTCCGTCGTGAAGATCAGAACAGAAGAATGGAAGTATAAAAGGGATCCAAGGAACCCTTGGGAAGTGAGGAAAAGCTTCGGCTGAGACCTCCTCCGCGAAGTAGTGCCTAACGGCGGTCCCGCGGGGGAATGAAAGGGTCAGAGGAGAGGAGGTGGTTTTTTAGTGGGTA
>CAKJTD010000002.1:1091985-1314645 GCA_917499995.1 Ichneumon xanthorius
TGTAATCATTTGTTAACAACTTTTGGCATTATTATTATTATGCCAAATCAAAAGTCTTGACATAGTACGGCTCATTTTTTTCAGATTTTTGGCATGTCGGGAAGTACTAAAATTTTGATCGAATTAAACTTTTGATTGGGTATATATGTGTGATGCATCCTTAAACAATGAATATACTACTCCGCGTGAATTTGAAACGGTCCGAAGCATTGTCCTCGAGATATACATTATATCTATCGTTTTTCGATTACAACTTGTAATGCGGTTGCTGGGTGTCAACATCACATCAAATTAATTGTTGAATCAATTTTTTTTTATTGGACGTTATTAAAAAATTATTTTCTTTTTAAGTGGAAGTTAAAAATTTCCCATTGCTTCCTCTTTTTATCTCGAAATACGCTTTGATATAAAAACAAACCTTGCTTTATGAGCGAACAAACAACGAAATTGCCTTTATTTTTGTAAATTAAATAAATCACACATTAACACATTAATAAACACATTAATTTGTCGATAAATTTCGGCTTCCGCTTTAAAAAAGAGGGGAAAGCAATGTGAAATTAATTTTCAAAAATATATATTTATACATGGACTAAAAATTTATTATAACGTGGCAATCATCGACAATCCTGGGGAATTGGGGTGTGTAAAAATCTCGTACAGACGGGACACAAAAAAAATAAAAAATTTAAAAATACACATAAAAACCGTAATTATTCAATTTTCGATGCATATTAAGGTAAAAAAAATACATCCAATAGGTTGCTCGTGTGTAGTCGCATACACACGGGTGAACATATGGACATATTTCACACGTAATTCGCCTTGAGACGCCAAAAAGTAAAATGTCACCGGACATTTTTTCAACTTCGAGAGCGAATATTTTCGAATTAAAACATTCGGCAGCGGTTCAGCGCCCATATTCGTCGTTCCCCCGCCGGACGCAACTCGAGAGTGCAAAAAATTGCCAGATTTGACCCGTATTTCTCCCAGAATCACGAAATACGGGGTTTCGCCGAAGTTAGAAAAAACACATAATTAACGTCAAAAAAATGTTTACAGCATTTGAGGTAAAAAAATACATGCAATAGGGTCCTCGTGTGTAGTCGCATAGACACGCGTGAAAACGCGGACATATTTCACGCGTAATTCGCCTTGAGACGCCAAAAAGTAAAATGTCGCCGGAAATTTTTTCAGCTTCGAGAGCGGATATTTCCGAATTAGGACATTCGGCAGCGGTTCAGCGCCGATTTTCGTCGTTCCCCAGCCGGACGCAACTCGAGAGTGCAAAAATGTCCAGATTTGACCCGTATTTCGCCTGGAATCACGAAATACAGGGTTACGCCGAAGTTCGAAAAAACACATAATTAACGTAAAAAAAATGTTTACAGCATATGAGGTAAAAAAAATACATGCAATAGGGTCCTCGTGTGTAGTCGCATAGACACGCGTGAAAACGCGAACATATTTCACACGTAATTCGCCTTGAGACGCCAAAAAGTAAAATGTCGCCGGACATTTTTTCAACTTCGAGAGCGAATAGCTTCGAATTAAGACATTCGGCAGCGGTTCAGCGCTCATATTCGTCGTTCCCCAGCCGGACGCAACTCGAGAGTGCAAAAAATTGCCAGATTTGACCCGTATTTCGCTCGGAATCACGAAATACAGGGTGTCGCCGAGGTTGAAAAAAACACATAAATGGCGAAAAAAATGTTTACAGCATATGAGGTAAAAAAATCATCCAATAGGTTGCTCGTGTGTATCGCATACACACGGGTGAACACATGGACATATTTCACACGTAATTCGCCTTGAGACGCCAAAAAGTAAAATGTCGCCGTACATTTTTTCTACTTCGAGAGCGAATATTTTCGAATTCAAACATTCGGCAGCAGTTCAGCGCCCATATTCGTCGTTCCCCCGCCGGACGCAACTCGAAAGTGCAAAAAATTGCCAGATTTGACCCGTATTTCTCCCAGAATCACGAAATACCGGGTTTCGCCGAAGTTGGAAAAAACACATAATTAACGTAAAAAAATGTTTTTGCAGCATACGAGATAAAAAAATACATCCAATAGGGTGCTCGTGTGTAGTCGCATACACACGCGTGAACACGCGGACATATTTCACGCGTAATTCGCCTTGAGACGCCAAAAAGTAAAATGTCGCCGGAAATTTTGTCAGCTTCGAGAGCGAATATTTTCGAATTAAGACATTCGGCAGCGGTTCAGCGCTCATATTCGTCGTTCTCCAGCCGGACGCAACTCGAGAGTGCAAAAAATGGCCAGATTTGACCCGTATTTCGCTCGGAATCACGAAATACAGGGTGTCGCCGAAGTTGAAAAAAACACCTACATGGCGAAAAAACAAAATTTTGGAGCACATGCGGGAAAAAAATGCATCCAATAGTGTGCTCGCGTGTACTCGCACACACACTAGTGCAAAAATTGACATATATCGCGAGCAATTTGTCTGGAGAGGCGAAAAACCAAATTTTTTTTCCAACTTTGAGGGCAAATATTTTCGGATTGGTACATTTGGCAACGGTCTGGCACTCATATTCGTTGTTCCCCAGTCGGACGGTACACGAAAATGCAAAAAAATATAGGGGTTACGAAAACTTATTAATTTTATTATATATAATTATTATTACTAGCGATCGGGCGCTTCGCGCCCGAACCCTAGCTTACTTTAGTTTAATTTAATTTAATTATTGGTTCCATCTAAATCCTCCATACTGAGGAAACAAATGGAGACGTTTATATCTCCATCGGAATGTCCTCCGTCTCCTACATATGTCCACTCGGAACATTTATTATGTTACTTCTTTTATAGATTCGACAAAATATTTATATTAACTATCCTCGAATGTAACTGCCCATGGTACATCCAAGTATTAATCACGACCCAACTACACTATCCTGGTATTTTTTACATGCATGTTCGCCGAATGTATATCCACCGGAAAAGAAATTATTTTCACGCAACAGGACATGCCCTACTTCCGAGAGAAGATGATGTACGAGATATTGAAAGCAAAGCTTATCGAATAATAAGTTTTGCTTCGCAAAAGATAGAAGAGAATCAAAAACACGGAAACATCTGCTGAATAAACGAATAAGAGCTGGTTAAGGATGCTTCACACGTACATTTTCAGCCAAAAGTGAGATTCAATGAACATTAGATCACTTCCTAATGGTATAAAATTATTTTTAAAAAATCAACTGTATTAATAGTGCCAACAACATTAATTATTTTGCATAATAATAATGTCAAAAAGTTATCAACAAATTGCTAAAAAAATCATTCAAAAAATAATCAGTAACCCTTTTCTTCGCTTTTCTAATGAATTCATTAATTTTCTAGAAACCACGTGAATTTTTTTTTATTTCTAACATTTTTGAATTTTGTTTTTGAAATTTTTTTAAGGCCATAACTAGCGAATGCTCACAATGGCCTCGAAACTTTTTGTGTGTACTGTATAATCGAGATACGGAAACATAATATCCGAAATTCGTGACTCTACATCGATTTGTCAAAAATAAAAAATTGAAATGTTAGAAAATTCTGAAAACATTCATATAAATTCTAAAAAATCAAAAAATTCATTTAAAATGAAAAAATCGAAAGTTGTCAAATTTTTTTAAACAATTAATTTTTCTAATCATTTGTTAACAATTTTTGGCATTATTATTATTATGCCAAATCAAAAGTCTTGACATAGTACGGCTGATTTCTTTTTCAGATTTTTGGCATGTCGTGAAGTACTAAAATTTTGATCGAATTAAACTTTTGATTGGGATTGTATGTGTGATGCTCCTTAAACGATGAATATACTACTCCGCGTGAATTTGAAACGGTCCGCAGTATTGTCCTCGAGATATACATTATATTTATCGTTTTTCGATTACAACTTGTAATGCGGTTGCTGGGTGTCAACATCACATCAAATTAATTATTGAATGAATTTTTTTTATTGGACGTTATTAAAAAATTATTTTTTTAAAGTGGAAGTTAATAATTTCCCATTGCTTCCTCTTTTTATCTCGAAAACACGCTTTGACATAAAAACAAACCTTGCTTTATGAGCGAACAAACAACGAAATTGCCTTTATTTTTGTAAATTAAATAAATCAAATAAACACATTAATTTGTCGATAAATTTCGGCTTCCGCTTTAAAGAAAGAGGGGAAAGCAATGTGAAATTAATTTTTAAAAATATATATTTATACCTGGACTAAAAATTTATTATAACGTGGCAATCATTGTCACGTTCCGCGCGGGAATAATTTTCATTTCAAATTTTCTCACGCAATTCGTGACTAGAACTCGCGATATAGCACGTTCGGACTCGTCAGCGGCGGGATTAATTAACAAAGTATCGGAATACACAGGATGTATTCCGTTGCCTTTTTAATATTTTATTTCCCTGAGTTAGTTCTTTAATATCGCGCAACCCTGGCGTTATTCTATGCGACACGGGTAGCGCGATATTTTTCTCGAGAATCGCGAGCGAGGGCTCGAGGGGCCATCCAAATGCCTCCTCTCGCCTCTCTCAAGCGAGGTACAATTTCGCTGCTTTGCAGAAATCCTCCCCGGCTTGTCATCCGACGGTCGAGAGATCCGCGGATGAACGGGCCGGGAAGGACAGTCCGGAAGATACATCGAAAGCGTGAGCTTGAACTTCGGATCGGCTCCTCATCCAGCACCCGCAGGAGTAAAGTAAATCTTGAGGGAACACCCCGGTCTAATAGAACGCGGAAGTCGCGATGGCCGTAAGGAGCCTGAAAAGTGTTACTCGCCGCGGTGTTCAGCCTGTTCGTGCTAGTTCATAAGTGTAGTTATCCACGCCACGAACAATACTGTCGTGTAGTTTAAGTGTGTGTTTATGGTACGAGAGAGTGAGTGAGAGAAAAGGAGTGAGGAGAGTAAAGAGAGAGAAAGGGTGTAAAGGGAAGAGAGTGGAGAAAAGAGATCGAGACATACGGGAATAAGTATTATTGTAGGTGCGAGTGTGTATGCCTGTGGGCGAATGTGTGAGTGATCTTGCCGGCTAAAATTACCATTCTTTTGTTGTAACGTAATAATCATCCGTAAAGAATTAAACTAAAACTCGCACCTAAATTATCGCGTGATTTATTTAGCGACCTGCACGAAACATCGAGAAACGTCCTGTAGAGGACGGTCCGGGAACGATCCCGAACAAAAATATAAACTCGTCGCGCTTCCTGCGACGAGGTTATATCGACGTAATCAACGCCCATACGTCACATCATCAACAATCCTGGGGAAGTGGGGTGTGCCATAATCTCGTACAGATAGGACACAAAAAAAATAAAAAATTTTAAAATACACATAAAAACCGTAATTATTCAATTTTCGATGCATATTAAGGTAAAAAAAATACATCCAATAGGTTGCTCGTGTGTAGTCGCATACACACGGGTGAACACATGGACATATTTCACACGGAATTCGCCTTGAGACGCCAAAAAGTAAAATGTCGCCGGACATTTTTTCAACTTCGAGAGCGAATATTTTCGAATTAAAACATTCGGCATCGCTTCAGCGCCCATATTCGTCGTTCCCTTCGCGGCCGCAACTCGAGAGTGCAAAAAATTGCCAGATTTGACCCGTATTTCTCCCAGAATCACGAAATACCGGGTTTCGCCGAAGTTGGAAAAAACACATAATTAACGTAAAAAAATGTGTACAGCATATGAGGTAAAAAAATACATGCAATAGGGTCCTCGTGTGTAGTCGCATAGACAGGCGTGAAACCGCGAACATATTTCACGCGTAATTCGCCTTGAGACGCCAAAAAGTAAAATGTCGCCGGAAATTTTTTCAGCTTGGAGAGCGAATATTTTCGGAAATACAGGGTGTCGCCGAGGTTGAAAAAACACATAAATGGCGAAAAAACAAAATTTTGGAGCACATGCGGGAAAAAAAAGCATTCAATAGTGTGCTCGCGTGTACTCGCACACACACGAGTGCAAAAATTGACATATATCGCGAGCAATTTGTCTGGAGAGGCGAATAATCAAATTTTTTTTCCAACTTTGAGGGCGAATATTTTCGGATTGGTACATTTGGCAACGGTCTGGCACTCATATTCGTTGTTCCCCAGTCGGACGGTACGCGAAAATGCAAAAAAATATAGGGGTCACGAAAACTTATTAATTTTATTATATATTATTAGTATTATATATTATTAGTATTATAGCTACCTTCTGGAACTGCTACGGATATCGAAACATAAACGACCACACAATCAACGAATCCACGTTTTTTATTGGGGCGACGGAAACGTGGCTGCTGAAAAACCCGAAGTACACACCAACATGGATGGAAAATTTCAAAACCTTTTGGAAGGAAGCAACGAGAGTGGGACAACGAGGCCGAGGAAGCGGCGGATTAGCAGTATTGATCAGAAAGGACTTCGAGGCTGAGTTAATAGAGAGCGGCAGCGAATGGATTTTCATCAAAGCAAAACAGAAGGACTGGAACATGGTCTTGGGTACGATTTACCTCAAACCGGAAACAGAAGTGCAATCGTCCCTGGAGAGACTCAAATTAACAATAGACCGTTGCAAGGAACATTTCCAAGCCGAGGCCATCATCATCGGAGGAGACTTTAACGCGAGGATGGGCGAAGAGGACGAAAATCTACCCGAAGAACTCCTGGAAAACTCGGCACTATACCGGAAAAGATCAATGCTTGACAAGACAAGGACGAAAAGAGGACAGGAGCTGCAAGAATTCATGGTCGAAAACGGCTTCATAATGGCGAACGGTAGAACAGTAAGCGACACGCCAGGAAGCTTTACGTATAGCAGCACAACCGGGAACAGCACGGTAGACCTCATATGGGCCAATATCCCGGCGTTGGACCTGCTGGAAGACATTAATATCAGCGACGAAATAACCGGCTCGGATCATTTTCCGGTGGATGTTCTTATAAAAATAAACGAAGAGAGAAACATAGTAGGTGACAACGAGGACCACAACAACAACGTAGTGGAGACTGTAAAATGGAAACCGGAACGTGCCGAGATCTTCAGAACGCAGTTAATGTTTTCGAAAAGACTAAAAATAAACTTTGGAACAACAACATGCGAGGAACAATACGAAAACCTCAAAATAGCTTTAACACAAGCGGCAACAGATTCGGGCATGATAGGTAAGCAAAAAACAGTCCAAAAAAAAAGTAACGCGGCGGGCCGTAAGCCGTGGGTGGATAAAGAAGTCATTCAGGCAAAAGCGTTGGTCAGCAAAGCTCTAAGAGAATGCCGAAAAAAAGAATATGAGCATAGCGCAGCTGCCGCATACCGAAGAGTCAAAAACGAATATAGAACATTACTGGCAGCAAAGAAACTAGCACACGACGAAAATATAAAAAACAAACTCGCAAACGTAGGAAATCCGTCGGATTTTTGGCAAACAGTTAAAGAATGCAGATGGAAAAAATTTACATGTAACGCCGTGCCGATGACCCGATGGGAAGAATTTTACAAAAACACATACCCACCAAGGACAGACGACTCGCCTACTTTCGGGGTAGTAACGATCCGCGAACTAGACGAGAGCATAACATTAGAGGAACTGAATACAGCGATAACCAGCTGCAAAAACGCTAAGTCCCCGGGACCAGACCAAATACTGAACGAACAGTTTAAAGAACTACCGTCGAACTGGAGATTGTATTTATTAACGCTCTTCAACAAAGTCCTAGAACGAGAGAGTGTCCCGGAAGCTTGGCCTAGAGCAGCACTCACCATGTTATTTAAAAAAGGGGATAAAAACCAGCCGGAAAACTACAGGGGAATCGCATTAATAAATAATATCTTAAAGCTATTCACGCGTATTTTACATGTAAGAATAGACAAATGGGCAAGCGACGGTAACATTCTCCCGGAAACACAAGCGGGTTTTAGAAGTGGGAGGAGTTGTGTCGATCAAGTATTTACGCTTATGACAACAATACAAATTCAGCTAAGACACGAGGATAACGTAGTATTTGCAATCTTTGTGGATTTTAGAAGGGCTTTCGATTCGATCTCGCACAGCTTGCTATGGCGTAAACTTGCATCTCTGGGGTTAAGCTCAAAAATGCTGAGGGTACTTAAGAGCATCTATGATTCAGCCAAGGCGCAAGTCAAAAGGGAAAATAAGCTCTCAAACTTGTTTGAAATCACTGAAGGGGTATTGCAAGGAGAAATTTTGAGTCCGCTACTATTCATTTTGTTTATCTCTGATTTCGAGAGCTTCTTTAGGAATAGAGATCAACGAGGTCTGTCTATCAATGGTTTAGTTGACGTCCTTATGCTTATGTATGCAGATGACACGGTAATCCTAGGGTACTCGATTATAGATGTCAAAAGGAAATTGAAAATATTAGCAGACTATTGCGACAAGAACGGTTTGAGTGTAAACGCGACAAAAACAAAAATAATGGCGTTTCGTAACTCCGGAAGAATACATGGCGACGAAATAAACGCTTTTCGGTACAAAGGAGAAAAAGTGGAGGTTGTGTCTACCTACAACTATCTGGGAATTATCATAGCTAGTAACACACTTGGACTCTCGGCAGCAAAAGCAGCATTAGCCAAGGTCAAAATGGCCATAAGTGCAGTGAACTCAATCTTAGCGAGGGCCAAGTCAGACGCGTGGGAAAGTAAAATCAAACTGTTTAAGAGCATAGTCATACCAACGTTAATGTACGGCGTACAGGTCTGGGGACTCGGATATTTTGAGGTTATTGAGCTGGCCCAAACGGACTATTTTAAACAAATATTGCAACTGCCCAGAAATACACCGGGCTATGTACTTCGTCTGGAGCTTGGGGTAGACGCACTAGCGGTGGAAGCACTGAAACTAACGTGGGGATGGATAGATAGAATCATCAAAATGAGCAACAACCGCTTACCGAAAATATGTCTGGCAAGGCTAATCGAATTGTCAACCACGCCAACAAACACGAGTCGATTCAATTGGATTTCGAGGTTAGGTGTAACCCTACAGGAAGGAGACATAAACAATCTATTAGAGTTACTGCAACCGGAAAACTGGGAAAGTAAACGCGAGGAGATCATAAATAAGTACTCGCGGACTTTAAGGCAAAAAGACTACGATAGATACACCAGATCGGCGGCTTGCCAGGTGCTCTTACCTCGAAACCCAAATGATAAGACTGCACATTACCTGACCCTGAGATGCCCTTTTAGCGTGACGAGAGTGGTAGCGCAGACTAGGTTAGCAAATAACTATGCATGTAAATTCATTATACAGCAAACGTGTTATAAGCTAACACCGAACCTAAACTGCAGAGCGTGCGAGGAGCAGGAACCAGAAAGTATAGAACATGTCTTGATTAAGTGCCCCGCATATGGGGTGCAAAGAGCACAATACTGTAACAGGACTAACAGACCGCTAGGGAGCAGACAAGAGATGTGGGAAGCACTAGGAGCACCGAGTGTCAAAGATATGAGACAGCTTTATTACTTTATAGCTAAAGTGTTAAAGATCAGGGCAGAAATCGTCAGAGATACCCCCGAGTAAGCTATAAATAAATAAAGAATTTTTTAGATTAGAATAAGGAAAAGGAAAAAAAAAAAAGAAAAAAAAAAAAGAAAACACCGAGAAGAAAAACTTTCAGGCACATGTTTTGAAAAGAGACAAATAATGTTACATTAATTAGTAGGATTACTATCGTAGATATAAGAGATACTTTGTAATTTTTGTACATGTAAAATGGAGTCAAATTCACCCCCATGCCATAAGAGTGTAATCAACTTTGTAAACACTTTAAGCAATAAACCACTACTACTACTACTACTACTATTATTAGTATTATTATTATTATTATTATTATTATTATTATTATTATTATTATTATTATTATTATTATTATTATTATTATTATTATTATTATTATTATTATTATTATTATTATTATTATTATTATTATTATTATTATTATTATTATTATTATTATTATTATTATTATTATTATTATTATTATTATTATTATTATTATTATTATTATTATTATTATTATTATTATATAATCTCGGATGTTACCTAACACCCGTAAAGGGGAGCGGAACTCGGTTGAGTGCCAACCGAGCGCGTCTCCAGGTGGCGGATCGGAGGGACCAGGGCTCGGGGACCTCTGCAGCCTGGGGGACCGTGTCGCCATGGGACGACCGGTAACCGAGGCAGGAGATCTCAAGGGAACTGGCCTGCGGGTGCTATTGGGAACCCGGCCGGGGTGAAAGCCGACCGGGGGAACAAAAGCCCTGCCGCGGACCAACTTCCCGAATCCTAAGGTGTAAGCTCACCGTGCCGACGGGATGCATGGCATTTGGTAGTGTCTCTAACGATGCTCTGTGGGTACCAGGCGCCACCCACTTATATTTAAGTCGCCTTGCCTACGCAACAGGCTCTGCGTAGGTCGACTACCCTTCCTGTTTACTCGTGGGACACTAATGCTTGAACCATCGAACAAACAAAAAGAATCTGTTGGGGCCAGGACCTCGCAAGAGGGACTGGCACTTGAGTTGGCGGACGATTCTCCTGTCGTGGCCCGGGGTGCTGGGGGAGCGCAAGCTCAACCGACCCCTGTGGAACCGATGGACACGATCGCTTGCAAGGGGAAAGGGACAGTGGGCTCAGCACCAGCCGAGACCTCCGAGCCCTTACAGGAGAAGCGCCGCAGGGCCGGGCGCAGTGGCGCGGCAAGGCGAAGGGCCTGGAAGAGCCGTCAGGCTACTCTAGCCCTCTCCGAGTAGGGCCGCAGCGACCAGTTGGCGGCGGGAAACGGCGGGGCTGCACCAGTTGAACCTCACGGGGCAACTGGCAACAGCCTGGTAGAAGGCGTGAACGCGGACATGGGGGGGACGGCGGGACGGGGCCCTAAGCGGACCAGGCCGGCAGACCCAACCCCACCGGAGGCTCGCAAAGCTGTGAAGAAGAGCAGAGCTCACTCCAAACCGACTAGCTATGTGGACGTAGTCTCAGCTGGTAGGAAGATGGCCACCGTGCCGTCCTACTATCCTGAGACGGTCCTCAAGCAGGAGGACAGCGACCTGTTAACACGGGCGCTTCTCGAGGCTTTGGACGCCGTACCCTCTGGGCAGGCGCTACCATGCTTCGATGGGCACCGTTGGGAACAGGGAGCCATGTGGGTGACCTGCTCCGACGACACGGCGAAAGCGTGGCTGAACGCTATTGTCCCGACGCTTAAACCATGGGAGGACGCCTCACTCCAGGTTATGATGAGAGACGGCCTTCCCAGACTTAAAAAGACCTCTGCGGTGTTCTTCGGAACAAAGGAGGAAACCGAGGTGCTTTTTAGGAGGCTGAAGCGCCAGAACCCGGCCCTGAACACCGACATATGGCGGGTTTGGGACCGGCGGGAGGTGAACGGCAACGTTCACTTCACTCTGAGCGTGGACGCTCCATCAATGGAGGCTCTGGCCAGGGTCGGCAACGCTCCCCACTGTGGACTGGGGCGGGCTCGCTTCGGCGATGCCCCGAACAGGACCGGAGGGAGAGACACTGCCAGCACCGGGGTCGGAGCTTCAGAGGTCTCGAAACCCAGGTTGGGTCCGAAACCTGTGCCTGGACATGCTGAGAGGACCGTAGTACCGTGTACAACGGCCCCAGCAACCAGGGTGACCAGCACGGGTGCCCCTCTATTGAGGGCGCCTGTGCTGCTGCCCACCAGCACCATGGCTCCCGCGAAGGCTATTATGCCTAGCGCGGAGAAATATCCGCCTTCTTATTGGAGGAAGGAGCAGGGACCGGCCGCAGGGGGCTCGGGGGTCACAACCCACGGGACCCCGGCGGTCGGGCGATCTCCGTTCCGACCAGTAAGTAGGAAAGGAACGAGGGGCAGGCCCACTATGGCGAGCATGGCGCTCAAGGCGGGACTGGCGGGGAGGGGGCGAGGCGTCCGGAGGACGCTGGACCTCACCACGCTAAGGACCTCTGAGCCGCCGGCTACGACTGTAATGGGGCCAGCGGACTCGGCCGAGAGGGAGGAAAAGCGCGATGGCTGAACATCGGACTCTTCCCCCCTCGAATCCCCCACCCCCTAACCCCCCAACCCCAAACCCACCCAGTTCCCACATCCTTCCCCCTTCCCTTCCCCACTTTGCTAGGAGACAGATCGAACCTGCAGCCTCAATAGCTGTGGGTAGTATCAGGTCCCCCCAAATCAATCTGCAACACTGCAAAGCGGCCACGGCCGTTTTAAGTCGGGACCTAGCAGTGGAGCAGACAGACATAGCCCTTATACAAGAACCCTGGATTAACGGGGAACTGATTAGGGGTATCGATAGGAATCTGGGCTCGCTTATCCACGCGGAGGTGGAGCTGGGACCGAGGGCCTGCATCTTCATCAACAAGACGCATAGCTCCCTCAAGCTGAACCAGTTCTGCACCAGGGATCTAGCAGCGGCCAAGATTTCATTAAATGTGGAGGGCAGGCGGACCGAGTTAGTAATCTGCTCGGCCTACCTACCTTATGACTCGGCGGTACCTCCGCCCACGAACAAGCTCGCGGCCTTAGTTGACTACACAAGGGCCAGCGGACTAAAATTAATTGTTGGTTGCGACGCGAACTCACACCACACGGTGTGGGGAAGCTCCGACATCAATCTGAGAGGCGCTGCACTACTGGAGTACCTCTCCACTACTAGGCTAGAGATTCTCAACAGGGGATCCAGGCCAACCTTTATCACCTCCCGCAGACAGAAGGTCTTAGACCTCACCCTGGCTGCACCGGAAGTGGCACGCGGCATCCTGGACTGGCGGGTGAGCGAGGAGGTAACTTTCTCCGACCACCGTCTGATCAGGTTCAGTTTACTGGGGAATGCAGCGCAACGCCCTTCGGACTCATACAGGAACCCCAAAGCCACCGACTGGACTGCCTACAAGGCAGAGCTGGACGGGAAGCTTGCGGGGGGGGGGGGCCGGGAGAGACCGGGGACGAAAGGGGGCATCGTGCGGGAAATAAGTTTCTTACGGAACGCTATGATCGACTCCTACGAGGCAGCATGCCCCCTTAAAAGCAGGTCCAGCAGAAAGAAGGTGAAGTGGTGGAACCGTGACCTAACCAGGGCACGGGCTCGCTCCCGGAAGCTGCTGAACAAAGCTTTAAAAACGAACACGGGCTTTGACTGGGACTCCTACCGGGAGGCCCAACAAGCTTATAAGAAACTAATCAGGAGATCCAAAGCGGCCTCCTGGCGTGAGTTCTGCAGTGAGATCGAGGCCCTACCCTTAGTGGCCAGACTGCGCAGAATCTTTGCATCGGGGCCTTCGACTCGGCTCGACGGTCTTGTCCTCCCCGACGGGAGAACTACGTCGAGTCAGGAGGAGACCCTGGCCCACCTGTTCGAGGTTCACTTCCCTGGGTCGGTTCTTACTGAACCGGGGGAACCCACAGGCACGGCGGACCCACCTTTAGGGGCGGCCGGCCGGGACTGGGCTACGGCAGCGGAAGTTGTCACATCCGCGAGAATCAGATGGGCCATAGATACCTTCGACCGGTACAAAAGCCCTGGGGTGGATGGGATCTTCCCCGCCCTCTTGCAGGAGGCTGGGGAGGGCCTCATTAAACATCTTCAACGTATCTATCGCGCATGTCTTGCGCTGTGCTACGTTCCATCCGCTTGGAGGGAGGTCAGGGTCGTCTTTATTCCCAAACCAGGAAAGGACACCTATGACCGAGCCAAGTCTTTTAGACCCATCAGTCTGACGTCTTTCCTCCTGAAAACGCTGGAGAGACTCGTTAATACGTACCTAAGGGAAGGTGCGCTTATCGAAAGACCGGTGCACCATTCCCAGCATGCTTACCAGGTGGGCAAATCCGTGCAAACAGCGCTCCACCACACCGTCAAGGTATTGGAGGGGGCCGTACACATGGGTAGGTCTGTCCTGGGCGTGTTCATTGACATCGAGGGAGCGTTTGATAATACCTCCTTCGTCTCTATTTGCGAAGCAGCCAGGGGATTCGGGGTGAAGGACTCCGTCACCGACTGGATCCACTGCATGCTTAGCACCAGGTCCGTCACCGCTGGTCTTAGGGAGTCATCCGCGAGTGCGCTCGTCAAGAAGGGCTGCCCGCAGGGAGGAGTAACTTCTCCTATCCTGTGGGTGATGGTCATTGACGGGCTTCTTGCGGGGCTCGAGAGGTTAGAGGTGATGGTGGTGGGCTACGTGGATGACGTGGCGATGCTGGTCACCGGTACCCACGCAGGGGAGATGACGTGGAAGATGCAACGAGCATTGGACCACGTACAAACATGGTGCACATCGAAGAGCTTGAGGGTCAACCCAAGCAAAACGGAGATGGTGCTATTCACAAATAGAAGGAAACTCAAAGTGAGCCCCTCTTCAATTTTGGCACGGAGCTCAGCTTCTCTACAGAGGTACGCTACCTTGGCGTCACCCTGGATAGCAAGCTCCTATGGAGAAGCTACATCGATAGACAGACCCGGAAAGCTACGTCAACTTTCTGGGCTTGTCGCAGGATGTTCAGCTCGACTTGGGGACTAAAACCGGCTGTGGTGAAATGGATTCACACAGCCATCATTGAGCCCCAGGTGACCTACGCGGCGGTAGTCTGGTGGCCTGCGTTGCAGCGGGAAACCAACAAGAAGACGCTTAATAAGGTCTATAGGCTTGCACTGCTGGGGATTACAGGAGCGCTTCGGACGACTCCTACCCTGGCACTGGGGGCGCTTCTGGACATAGCGCCTCTAGACATCGTGGCTAAGGCCAAAGCGATGGGTGCAGCCGTTCGGCTAAAGTTTGGAAGAAAGTGGAAGAGAGCTAGCAGGGGCCACGCGTCTCTGCTGAATGGCAACAGGGATCTCGAGGAGGTCCTAGCCCTAGGCGGAGACTGCGGCCCTAGTAGCTACCACTTCCGCCGAAATTACGTTGTTACCGTCCCGAGTAGGCAAGAGTGGGAAGAGAACAGTGTCGATTTGCTGTCACCGGGGGGACTCGTCTGGTATACGGACGGATCCAAAACCCCGATAGGGACAGGCGCCGGAGTATGGTGCGCGGGGCCTAGGACGAGGATATCCTTGGCACTGGGGACCCGCACAACTATACTCCAGGCTGAGGTGCTTACCATCAGAACCTGCGCGGAGGAGATTCTGCTAAGGGGTTACGAAGGCAGGCATATTTACATCTGCTGTGACAGCTGTGCAGCACTCAGGGCCCTCGACTCCATCGAGGTGAAGTCCGAGCCGACTCGCAGCTGCATTGCAGCCCTATCACGCATTGCCGGCGTTAATAGGGTTAAACTGCTCTGGGTGCCTGGGCACACAGGCATACAGGGTAACTTAGCAGCTGACGGATTGGCTAGAATGGGTTCCACAGGATCCATAGCGGCCATCCCTACGTCGGTATCGGTTGCCCCGGGCGTCATAAAAGAGATCATAAGGAGGTGGACTGCCAAGCAGTTCACAATCCGATGGACCTCGGCGCCAGGGTCAAGACAAGCTAGGGCTCCCTTCTCGGTCCCCTCTGAGAGACTGGGCTCGGAATTGATAGCCTCGACAGGCAAAGGCTGAGGTGGCTGGTGGGCTTGATCACAGGCCACTGGTTCACCCGGCAGCATTTGAAGCGGATGGGGTGGGAGGTAGACTCGCTATGCCGGTTCTGCGGACTAGAAGAGGAGACCTCCCTCCACTTAATAGCGGTGTGCGAGGGACTAGAGGGGGCTCTACTGAGAACCCTCGGAGCCCCAGCTCTGGCTACACTGCAGTTGGAGGTGACGGGCATTGGTGGGCTTCTCCGCTTTGTGGAAGAGGCCGAACCTCCGCCCCAACCCTAAAGTATTGCGAGTGCCCCAACAGGGCCCGAGTACAATGGTCCAGAAGGACTGAGTGCTCGCATCGCTCACCCAAACCATAACCATTATTATATATAATAATCTTCGTGATTTTCTGACCCCCTCTTTTTATTGTATTTTCGAGTAGTGTCCGTCTGGGGAACGACGAATATGAGTGCCAGACCGGTGCCCCATGCGCCAATCCGAAAATATTTGGTCTTGTTATGCCGCAGAAACTCAGGTATTTAATCTGGGTTCTGTGCGCGAGCCGTTGGCTCGTAAGGTTGGGGATGTGCTCAGTAAAGGGTTGGAACCCAAGTGAAGTACAAACGTATTATTTATTTATACAGTATTTAACAATGCTTTTTTAGCAATATATTTAATAGGTTTAACAATATATTAATATTATCGGAGATTATTTAACAATGTTTATTTAACACTATATTTAATGTGTTTAACAATACGTTAATATTATCAGTGATTTACAAGGGTAACGTTGTTATATCTCTTATATAACAATGTCTACCGAGAACCTTCGACTGAGGTTTGCTTTAATTTCCCATTAACTTTCTACTAGACGTTATTTTATCCCTTGATATTAACGCTCACTTAACGCTTTATTAAGTTAGCTATTAATGCTTGGTTAATTTATCTTTCGTTGCTTTATCGTTAATGCTTGATTATTCCACCGTATGGGTAATACTCTATTTATATGTTATCTGTTGATACTTTAGTTTATTCGTTAAAGCTCTATTTATGCTTACGTCTGTCCTTTTGAATTACCAATCGTAGTACACTTTGTACGCTTGATACACCGACTGGATTACCGTCTATCGTGCGTTAATCCTTCGCGATAAGGGTCCAATATTCGCACAACCTACTTATCGTGTTTGAGCTTCGCTCGCATGGTGTATCCGTAGTCAACCGTAAGAATCAGGAGTTCCGAAGAGACTGATGAGTGCCTGCTCTCGATCCCTTATATACGATGTGGGAGGAAATTCGAGCTTTTCCCTCACACTCCCTTCCGTCGGTCAAAAGAAATCCTTCTTCTTTTTATTCTCCCTTTCGGGACGGGCGCCAGCCGTACGTAACGCCGGAGAAGATTTCGGACACGGATCTAATTTTTCCCGACCAGCAACAGCTGTCTAATCCGGAGAGGGGCTGGGTTCAAAAGTACAATCAAGTTGGCAAACCACAAATTACGGGAACCAAATAAACTAATTCTTTATTTAAAAAACAAATACCTGACTCGAAGGAGGGAAAAACCGGAGTACCCGGAGTAAAACCTCCGTCCCGTAATTAACCAGTCTTTGGTACAATTCACACAATAATAATACAAATATCTCCCGACGCTCGGGACTCACTCGCTCACACACACACGCACACAACGACGATACTCGCGCTCGCAGAACGATCGGACGGAACTGTATGGCTCACACTTAATTTCTCACACTCTCCCACATCGTTTCAAACGCTCCAGATACAAATTCAAATCAATTCGCGAATCAAAATACAAAATCGGCGGTTCCAATTTCCCAACCACGATACCCAAAAAACCCCGAGCGAGCTCGGCCGAATCCACACACACAGAGCCTAACACGCACAAATTCCGACCGCCCACGAACGACGATACGACTTGGCTCCTTCCCGTGGATCACTATCCTAAGGCGATTACTTAATTATCAAAGACTCTAATTTTCACTACAAAGCTCGCGCGACTTCGCATCATTCCCCTCCGCGTTTCGATGCGCCCTTGACGTGCGACACAGCTCGCGTCCACCGGTCGACGCCGTTCGCGATCTCTCGGGAGTGGTCAAGGCGAAGCACGCCGACGAGTACCATATTCCCGGTAATTCTTCCCAAACACACGGCAAATATTTAACAATTAACGCGAAGCTACTACAATTATAAACCCGGGACGAGAAAGCTCACCGGCACAAGAGAAATTATTCCCGCGGCGATAGATGATGAGACGCTCGCTCCGCCGGTCCATTGTCGTGAAATTCGGGAAAATTCTCCCGCTGACCAGCTCGCCCGTGAACTCAACGGAAAGTGCCCAGAGCATCGATCCTCGATCGCTCTCGTTAACGCGTCCCTACCCCCGCCTAATCGCGCGATCTCACATTCGTCCATCTTCGGCCCTTTTCGGGATTTCGGCAACGCTCTCCCGCGACAACGTAACGCTGATAGCCGCACGGGAGAGACACAGGTGATTCCGTCTCACAGTGGTACTCAATCCTCACTGCAACGAGACGCCGATGATATTAATAATTATGCAGCTCGGGACTCCGGCAACTGCACTCCCGACGGGATGAAGACGTTGCACCAATATTGTGGGATGTTGACCCCAAAGATCGCTTCGATAGCGACTCCGACAGCAGGGGTAGGTCACTCGATCTTCCGTAATTCTCCGGGATGAGAATCTCTGTCGAGCGAAGCACCGTCCAGCGACAATTCTTCCGTGTTCCCCCGATGACAAATTTCTCTCCTCGGCTCGCTCTCTCGCCCGAGGCGCGGATACATGAAATATTTTAACCAAAATAAAATTAGAGATAATTCGGTCTTAATCAATCGGCCCTATGGAGTCGCCTTGTGAGTCGACGAGCAAGCTGAAACGGTCGAATAAGTAACGGGCAAAATTTGCCACGTTACAACGAATAAGAGAGCAGGCTCGTCAGCTCAATATTGTTTAGATGTTTATGGTTTACTTTATTTCTGTAAACCATTATCTTTCCAAATCCTCGCTTCTTCGAGAACGGGATTTGGAGCATGTTTTTATTTTGACATATGTGACTCGTTAATTCTCGAGTCGATGCTCTAATTACCGAGTCGCCCGTGATTGCTTAACGGCTGACTTAGGTTTTTGGTGGACCTCGTTGCAGCGACGCGCGCTCGTCGCGTACCGCTACATACCTCGATATTGTGCAACCGGAGTTGCTCCACTTTTCGGACACCGCTGTCCGAACCGCTGTACAACAGTCTCAAAGTTGAAATTTTTTTTGTTTCTTCGCCTCTCGCGATAATTCGCGTGCGAAATATGCCCATGTATGCACGCGTATGCATGCGAGTACCCGCGAGCACTCTATCGGAAGCATTTTTTCCCTTGATGTGTTGAAAAAAAAAAAAATCGGTATTTAAGTGTATTTTACAACTTCTGTGACACACTGTTTTTCGTGCTTCTGGGTGTAATACGGGCCAAATTTGGTCATTTTTTTCGCTCTCGACTTGCATTCGTCTGGGGAACAACGAATATGAGCGCTCAACCGCCGCACAATGCCTTAATTCGAAAATATTAGCTCTCGAAGGAGGATCGAAGTGCTGAGGACATTTTATTTTTTGGTCCCTCGAGTCATTTTACCCGCGAAATATATCCATTTCTACACGCCTGTATATGCAAGTACACGCGTTTATTCTATCGGACGTATTTTGTTCCCTCATATGCTCTGAAAAAAAAATTACGGTTTTTGTTGTGCATTTTAGAATGAGATGATGTTTTTTCATATTTCCGGGCGCAATACGAGCCAAATGTGACCATTTTTTCCATTATTAAGTTGGGTCCGTCGGAAGAACAACAAATGAGAGCGATAGATCGTTGTGGAACGTCTTGATTCGGAAATATTTTATTTCGAAGCTGGATCGAAGTGCTGAGGACATTTCACGTTCTGCCTTCTCAAGTCGTATTACGGGTGAAATGTGTGCATGTGTGCGCGCGCGTGTACGTGAGTATACGCGACCACTTTATCGGACGTATTTTTTTCTCTCATATGCTCCGTGTAATAAATAATTACGGCTTTTATGTGTACTTTACGATTTCAGTGAAATATTATATTTCACTGAAATTGTAACATTTGTACATTTATGTAGGCATTTTTTTTAACTCCCGACTGCCCGCTAGGGCAAAAAGACGGGAGTTATGCGTTTCACGGCGATCACGCGTTTCCTTGGTATCCAGTGTTCTCCGAATCGACAAAAAATCTCTTGACGAAATTTGGCAAGCAGTTTCTTTAAATCGTGGCCAGTGTCTTTTTTCAGGTTTTCTTACGATGCGACGCGATTTCACAGAGATAAAGGCTTTTCGGAAAGAATTATGTTTGTCCATATCGAAATTACAGCGAGATATGCCGCCATCTTTTGCCTTTTCACCGTGTATCGCAGCTAATTTCACAGTGGCTCAATGCACGATCCCCCAAGCATTTCGTGTTTCGCTACGAATGAGCTGTCAACACTATATATTTACTGTGATTTTTTTTCATTGTTAATTATTATTTTTATATTCGGTGCATTAAGTATTACCGAACACGTTATTATTTACGCACTTAACCTTACTTATTATTAATTACGGTGTTTCGTGCGTGACCAATGTGTGAATTAACTATATTCGGTGCAATAATTATAATCGAACACGTTATTTAAAAAAAACAACAAAGTTCATCGAAGACAAAATTGTTCCATTTTGTTTTTGTTGTGAAAATGCATCGCTGACACCAAAGTAATTGCGCAAGGTCTCATTCTCTTTTGTAACGAAATTCTTTATGGTCGAGTTATACGAACTTCCATTAGAAGTTACAGAATTCAGTAAACTTTTTACACATCGACCATGAAAGATCATGTTGCGAAAGGAATGAGGCGCTGCGCAGTAACTTTGGTTCAATGGGGCAATCGACAGCTGCGGCATGTAACAAATGGAAAAAGATTGGCTTCGATGAACTGTATTACAGATACTTTTTTACTTTTTTAAAATTTAACATTAAAAAAAGCATGAAATAAAAAAAAATTAAATTTAAAAAAAAACTCCCGACTGTGAAAAATGTGTGAATGAAAAAAGTACAAGTAAAAATGAAAACGTCTAAAAAAAAATCTTACAAAAAAAAAAATTATGAACGATAAAAAAACGGTTAATAAAAAAGTAACTTCAAAAAGCATGAAATAATTAATGCTGCAACAATAACTAATATTGTTCATAAACAATAATAGCAGTAATTAACAATAAATAGTGATAATTAATAATAATTAATTAATCGTAATTATTCATTGATAATCTTCGCTACAGTCGGCAGACGTCTCCCAGTAGCGCGTTGTGAGGGGAGGCGTCTCCCGACTGTAGCGAAGATTATCAATGAATAATTACGATTAATTAATTATTATTAATTATCACTATTTATTGTTAATTACGGCTATTATTGTTTATGAACAATATTAGTTATTGTTGCAGCATTAATTATTTCATCCTTTTTGAAGTTACTTTTTTATCAACCGTTTTTTTATCGTTCATAATTTTTGATTTTTTTTGTAAGATTTTTTTTTAGACGTTTTCATTTTTACTTGTACTTTTTTCTACTCCCAAGCTTCGTCGGTCTGGGGAACAATGAGCTGAACGCATTACTGAAAGGCCAGGATATATTGAATGTGAAGTTACAATGAAATTTGACAGACGACTAACCTTTTCATTTGTTCTTTCTTAAACGTCATAGTCGATATATTTGGTTTTTTAAAAATATACAATGTGTTGTGCCGCAGAAACTCAGGTAGCTAATCTGGGTTCTGTGCGCGAGCCGTTAGCTCGTAAGGTTAGGGATGTGCTCAGTAAAGGGTTGGAACCCAAGTGAGGTACAAATGTATTAATCAGTATTTAACAATGTTTATTTAACAATATATTTAGTATGTTTAACAATATATTTATATCATCAGAGATTTACAAAGGTAACATTGTTATATTCATTATATAACAATGCTTACCACGAACCTTCGATTAAGGTTCCCTGTTTTGTCCGAACAGTGTGCGTTCTACCGGACGCTGATTTAAGGTCGGACAAACGAGCAGTTAAGCCTTGATTGGTGCTCAATTAATGCTTTACTATCGATGCTTTTTATTGATCTGTTAATGCTTCATTAACTTGTTCACTGATGCTTTAATACTGCTTTATGGGTTTATCCATTATCGCTTTTTCAATTTATTCACTAATGCGCCGTTATTATTAATATGTAATTATGTTGCAACCATTAATGCTCGATTTATGCTTACTTCTGTCCTTTTGAATTACCAACCGCCAGTACACTTTTTACGCTTGATACACCGACTGGATTACCGTCTATCGTGTGTTAATCCTTCACGATAAGGGTCCAATATTCGCACAACCTACTTATCGCGTTTGAGCTTCGCTCGTATGGTGTATCCGTAGTCAACCGTAACAATCAGGAGTTCCGAAGAGACTGGTGAGTGCGGGCTCGTGGTTCCATATATAGGGGTACGAGCAGGCATGTCAGCTTAATTTTTGCAGTCTCAGATATTTCCTCATAATTGTTTGAACAATTATTCCGCCATCCGGATTCCTGCTTCGATATTTCTTAATATCTGACTTGACTAATTAATTACCGATTAAAAGCTATTTCATCGTTACGTTGACCCGTGGTGCAATACTAGCTTCTCCGTCTCTGTCAATCAGAATTTGGAGACGCTACGATTGCGAAATATCTGACTCAGCAATTACCGAGCCGATGCTCGAATTAGCTAGTCGCTATTGCCTAAATGCTGACTCGAATTTAATTCTATTTCGCAACGGCGTGTTCGTCGCATGCCGCTGCTTACTTCGATTATTGGGCAATGATGTTACCGCAATAATCGATCTATCGAGGTACCCGGTGTACAACAAATGGATAAAGGGTACGTTATAGAGTACACCAGAATAGATGAACTGAGGGGAGTACGTCTCTACGATCGAATTGCGTAAGTTGATGCGACAACGTTCTTTTAATTATTATACTCTTTTTATATATTGTAAATGTTGATTTCATGATAATAACCTCCGAGAATAATCGCAACACAATTCCCAATTCTTTATGGACGTATCGTAGGTTGTTTGACCGTGATTTATCCGGTATTTATTACCGCGTCCAACAAAAGATACCTTGCGGTGCGTATAAGTACCAGTAATGGACTCGTGGCAAATTTGGTGGCGTTTAATGACGACATAACAACATTTTTGGATGTTTTGAAACTGAACAGGGTAAGAAATATTGTTATATGATTTGATACATGACATAAATTTAATTTTTTAATGTAAATTGCAGATTTTACTGAAACAGAATGTTGTGGCCAGCCCTCGTTTAGGATTATTTAGACATAATCCAGTGTATCAATTGGCGTTTGATATTGCACTCCGCATTGTCGATTTCGGACCGATTGATAATACAATGGACATCAAATTGACATTTGAACCCGAATAAATAGAAATTGTATTCTCTGAAATCAGGTAAAAAGTTTCACGTCCGTCCGTCCAGCGATCCAGTCGTCCATCCGTCCGTCTGGCGAAATATATGTATTCAATAAAACTCGTGTGTACTGACATATACACGCGTATATCTACATATTATGCATGTATTACGTCTCGAAACACAAAAAGAACCGTTATCATTGATAATATTCTCATAGGTAGGATCAAGTAGCAGTTGAATATAACAAAATTCCATAGACTGATAAACAAATGAACGTTGTGCGTGAAAATGTTGTTATATTCATTTGACAGTTGTATCTGGCAGCGAGGATATATATTATGAATAATAACGGGACGAGTGCAGAGGATGAAGAAATGGTGGTAACATTTCGCAATAGTGAGTTTATTAGAATAACCTTTCTTTATTATATATATGTCGGTAGAGATATTTATTTTATTTTTTGGAATAATAGATTCGGACGGATGGGACGCGGTATTGATGGAAGCCGCCGACCGAATCGAACAGGCGATCCAGACGGGTAGAATCCCATCGGACATTCTGTGCGTGTATTGTATATCTGATAACATTAAATTATCATGTATTGTAGGATTTATTTTTATTGTATTTTATTTAGAATTGTCGGTGATGACACGGCTCAATCGGGACTATCAAACGGAATTGACAGACCAGAAAATGGTCGGAGTTTCGTATCATCAAGACGAACGAGCGGAGGAGAAAGAGGACGAGGAAATGAGAGACGAAGAACAATGAGAAGAGCGAGAGAGAGCGAGGACCGAGAGCAGACTGAAGGATGAGAGCGGCAGGATCAAAGACATGACGAAACTTGACGGAGAAAAATATCGTGGACATTTCTATGTTTTTTTAAAAATAATTTTATCATTTGTAATGGTATTTCATTCGCTAAAAAGCAATCAAATTATGAGAACAAAGTGTCGAATAAAACAATTGTACTCTTCAAAAAATTATGTTAAAAAAACATGCAAAAGTATATAAAAAAGGACAGTATTTTTTAATAAATGTATAATATTCATATTCATCCATCCATCCGTCCATCCGTCCGTCCGTCCGTCCGTCCGTCCGTCCGTCCGTCCGTCCGTCCGTCCGTCCGTCCGTCCGTCCGTCCGTCCGTCCATCCGTCCATCCATCCATCCATCCGTCCGTCCGTCCGTCCGTCCGTCCGTCCATCCGTCCATCCATCCATCCATCCATCCATCCATCCATCCATCAATTTTTTCTATCGAACACACCGCATACCGTGCATTCGCAACCAATTACTTTTATAAAGATTACATTTGCCCACGGTGCTTTTAGCGGTTATCCACTAAACGCACCGACGAATTCATCGGTCGTATGGAACTCGCATTTACACGCGAGTTCCGTACGACAGACGAATTTGTCGATTTAATTATTTTTAAACCAACTCTCTTCTCTGGCAGCCTATGTGAGCATCGGTTTCATAGAGAGTCGAGTAAATGAAGTCGTTGGAAATCATTTTAAAAAAGAGCAGACCTTGAATCATGAGCCTTCTTTGTTTGTTCCTGTCATATTATTCCGGCGTGTGACAGAGAGCAACGAAAAAGTTATATATTTTTGGTAAAAGATATATTATTTTTGTATGTGTAGTGAATAATAGTGATTATGTTTGTGAGTATATACAAGAGTGACAACGACAATCTAAAAACATCACCGAAGGTCGACGAGGATCTGTGGAATCATCGGTCAGCGAGCGTTTCTCAGCATCAGCGAAGGTCAACGAGTATACGGGAGAATCCACCAAGGTACGTGAGACTTGTTCACGGAATACAATTTCGTTACTCCTTAGGGAGTAATAGGGGTCATCACTCCCTCTGGAAGCTCTATTACTTCCGAGGGAGTAATTGTCATTGGCGAATATGATGATTTTGCGACGCAAGAAATGTGGTTATTTTAACGCAATCGCAAAAAAAGTTTCGTATGCCACAATGGAGGAGATGCATTTTTACCTCGTGTGAATTTCTGCCGTCGCTCGCTCGGGCATCAAACTTCACACTCGGTGAAAATACGTAATTTCCTCTTCTGTGGCATGTTATAGTATTTTAGACTGGCATGGACATCATCTAGGGTAAAAGTCCCTTTCGGTTTTAAAATCACGTTTTTCGAGTGAAAATAACTTCATCTAAGCGAAACATCATTTTTGGTTCGAACATTTATTTCTTTGGTGAGGGTTTGGTCGGGTCATCGAGGATACTCGACGAAGGTCGACGAGCATCATCGAGAAAAGAAGTATATTTTGCTATGTAAAGTAGTATATTTTGTTATAAAGGAGAGAAGCGTGCGACGTTCATCGAGTACAAAGTTTGCTGCCCGAGTTATGGTCGGTTATGTATAGATGATTGAATGGATACTTCTGGATGGATAGTTATGGAGTCATTCATCCATTCATACTCATTCATTCAGTTCGATCTGTCGATCTATGAATCTGTCGACCTATGGATCTGTCGATCTCTGGATCTGTCGATCTATGGATCTGTCGATCTATGGATCTGTCGATCTATGGATCTGTCGATCCATGGATCTGTCGATCTATGGATCTGTCGATCTGTCTAGGAGTATCTGAAGAAATTTTAACTTTCGGTTACAAAATCATATTTTTCACACAAAATTCTTTTATGACAAAGCAATGAAAATTATAATTATTATATTTCAGAATTAAAGAGAAAACGAACAACGAAGGAAAAATATAGACGAGCCATTAGGAAAGGATCATTATACAAAGACGAAAAGTTGGGAAAAGAGGATTAAGAAAAAAAAGAAGTTAAGTATATTCATAGTTGAATAGGTTTAGTTCATAAATAAAAAATGGAAAGCGGAACTGAAAGATCTGGGAAATCTAAATCGATTTCATTAAATACCGAAATGAGGGAAATCGTTTCAAATCACTCCAAAAAATTGGAAGACGAACATATGA
Source organism: Ichneumon xanthorius (assembly GCA_917499995.1). NCBI lineage: Eukaryota > Metazoa > Arthropoda > Insecta > Hymenoptera > Ichneumonidae > Ichneumon > Ichneumon xanthorius. Next base: position 1,118,019 of record CAKJTD010000002.1, read on the forward strand.
ACAAATTTTGTGAACTATTGGAAGAAAACACGGGTTTCAAAATGCAAACAACACTGTTGCATCAAGTACCAGAATTAATTACTGCGATACAAGCAAACGAAAAACACATTCAGATATTATATAGTTACACGAAAATTAACCAATTCTCCGAGACACATCATACAAAAACCCAAGAAGGACATTGGATATGTTCTTATTATGAAAACAATATCATTCACATCTATGACAGCATAAATAGAAAATCATTGGAAAACTCTGCAAGTATCTATTTAAAGAAATTATTCCCATTTAATCCGAAAATAGTATTTCACAATGTTCAAAGCCAAATAAATAATATCGATTGTGGAATATTTGCTATCGCTTTTGCGGTATCTTTAAGTTTGGGTACAGATCCATCCACTATGTTGTATGATGAATCGAAATTTAGATCTCATCTATACGAAATGTTAGTGAATGACGTGTATGAACACTTTCCATACACAAGCGCAAGTATGACTAGAGAGTCTACAGAGGAAAATCATCCACATCGAAGGCAACGCATGAAAAATATAAATCAGAGTGAACTTCGATTAAAACAGAAAAACAAAGAGACAAAATTAGATTGGTCTAAAAATAAAGAAAGAAAGTGTGAAAAGCGTCACAAAGTTAATACTTTATCCCAGACGATCGAGGTCGATAACACTTCTTTGGATAATGAACAATCAAAACTGCGTAACACAAAGCGAATTAGAAAATCGTGTAATGATCAAAGTGTGTCAACTTCCCAAAAGAATTCTAAAACATTAACATGTCCGGCGTCAGAAATCCATGCGATTTCTTTCGAGACACGGAATGAAAAGAAAGAAAAAACAAGCCTACGTAAAAAATCGAACAAAAATCGAGATAAAAATAAAACCAACAGCATTATAATATTTGGAAACACTGTTAGTGATATGCCGAAAGAAAATCGCAATGTTTGTAGTAAAGTACCCATTCAGGTGACTCATGTCAGTAACGTTTCTGTAGAAAATCGAAAATCAAACCCTCAAAAACGAAGACGAAATAGAAAATATGACAATTATGAAATTCAATGCACGAGTTCAGATCATGATGTATCATCTTCTGCAGATAATCGTAAAAAAACAAAAATGGTGGTGCAAGATCATTATTTGAATTCTTCCGAGAAAACGAACTCAAAAACGCAAAAAGTACAACGTGACAAAAAATCAAACAAAATTATAGTCATAAAAGTAAATGAAAATAAAATCACGAGTAAAAATTTGGATGTTGAAGACAAATCAAACAATGATAGTCTAGACAGTACCTCTTCCAGTTTTTCGGATGACTTTCGTATTGAACATTCGCAGAGAAAACGGAAAGGTCGAAAATTGAGAAAAAAATGTATGGATGGTGTAAAAGATATTGATTCCATAAATGAACATTTTATAATCGAACATTATATAGGAAAAATGGATGTTGTCTGCGAGTTTTGTAAATCTTTAAATTTTGATGAAGAAAGACCATCGGATAAAAAGTTTAGTAAATGTTGTCATAAAGGCAAAGTAAAATTACCCGAATTGGAAAATTATCCTCAGTTTTTAAAAGATTTGTTAACCGGTGAATGTAAACATAGTAAACATTTCAAAGAAAATATACGTTCTTATAACGATGCTCTTGCTTTTGCGAGCATGGGAGCAAAATTGGACACACCAGCTGGGAAAGGGCCATTTGTTTTTCGAGTTCGCGGACAAATTTATCATAATACATTCGCAATGCATCCAGATGAGGGTCAAAAAAGAAAATATGGTCAGTTATATGTTATCGATTCAAAACAAGCTAATTGTGAACGATTAAAACAGAAATTTAATTTAAAATTGGATGAAAATTTACTGGCGGATCTCGATCAATTGATTAGAGACATAAATCCTTTTGCGAATGCATATAAAATGATGGCTGATTTAGAAAACGAGGAAATAACAAAATCAAAAATTGAAAATAGGATTGTTAAACAAATTTATATGTGGATTAAACACGATTCACGGTTAGATAAAAATCGTGTCAATGTGCCAAATTGCAATGAGGTAGCACTGGTTTTTACTGGTGATGATGGGGAGCCGCCAATTGATCGAGATATATGTTGTGATATTATTATTTTCCCCCGTGGGGAGGGAAAAAATCACTTGTAAATGCTGTAGGGGGATTTTAAGGGGGACTAACGGGAGAGCTGGTCAGACAAATGTTGCACGAAAATCCAATAATACACTAACTATGAACTCAGATGGGCGCCAGCTACTTTCACGGTGTAGCATCGTAACAGATCGTGCAAACGGCACGGATCTACTCTCAAAATAAACTTTACTCAAAAGCGAAACTCAAAACTTGAAAAATATCTCTGTCGCAATGGACAGTCCAGCTAGCTCGGGAGAGGGGAGAGGGCTCAGGGGGAGGGTACACGAATCGACGGCTTCTTACAATATTACCTTGGTCCTAATATTTTACTCAAAAAAATGTGTCAGTCTTAATGGGATTGATTGGGAAAAACTTTAACTAACTAAACTATCACTTATAGCGAATTTTACGCCGCTCACCACGCGCGCGATTCCTCTTTGCTCGTGTGCCAAAAACGCCGACCACGTGTCGACCACGAGGCAAAGTCTTTCACTTATATTTTCTATAAAAATAAGAGGTGCTCGGGGGAGGGAAACGGGTCGAACGGGTTGGGAAAAATTTGGTCAAACACTTACGAGAAAATCGGGGCTCACTCACTCAAATTCCACACACGTGGATCTCGGTTACAAAATTTCTCCGATTTCCGGTCTCAATTTCTCCTCGAATCAGCGGACAGCCTCAGTCGTTATAAATTCCATATATCGGTCCAAAATCGTATCCCTGGGCTATCGCTGAGTCGTCGTATGGGCGGGCTATGCTCTCCGTAGGGAGTCTAAACAATTCACAATGTAAAGCCGAGTCGTCTTAATATTATTTTCTCACACTCGCTATACAATACTTCTTTTAACTTAAAATTAATGACTCCCGGTCTCACACACACGTTCGCTCGCCACGCGGCTCGGCTCGGAGAGTGAGGGACATGGTGGAGTCTTCTTCTTCGTCGGTGTTGGCGCTGATGGTGGTGGGGGACGAGAGCACCTGTGCGTCAGCGTCGGTCGGTAATCGGACTCATGGACGGGCGTTTTTCTTCCGGTCTACGGGAGGTGGCGACAGAGGCCCCGCTGGATCGTCAATCGATGCCGTGCGTCGGCGATCCTAGCGGGCGGCAGGCAGACGGGCAGCGGCGGCTTTTCGGCGGGCTTTTCAACGGGCTTTTCGAGGCTTTTTCGGGCGGACTTTTTGGACGGTCTTGTTGGCGGCTTTTTTCCCTCGTCCACGATCCTTCTACCTTCCTCGGCGTCAGCACGTTGGCTCTCGTTCCTTTGCTGTACCTTGTTGGTCGTGGGCCGTCGAGGGGGGGGGGGGGGTCGATATTGTCCTCGAGTCGCGCACATTTACACAGGGGGTAACAGGAGGGAAAAAACGGGAATTTAAACGCTATCTTACACAAAATATATACTAGAAAAAATACGTAAAATTATCCGGGTCTAACGTTGGGTGAGCGGCGGACTCGAGCCGATTTTGGGGAAAGCCTTGTGACGTACCACGTCACAACTCCCCCCCACTTGCCGAAAGTTCGTCTCCTGACAACTTGAGCAACGCATTCACACTGGGATCAAGCAGGGTAGGTTCGGGGGGGGGGGAGGGGGAAGGGGGTCAGGCGGTATCGTTTGGGAATCATGGGAAAAGGGGGCAGGTGATATCTCCACGTATGATCTCGAATTAAACTTTACATAATACTGCTCGTATAATTTACGAGCAAAATTGAAGGTGAAAGATTAAAATATATTAGAAAAGAACAAAAAACTCTTAGATCAGATATGTATAGTGGATTGATGGATTATTTACAAAAACTAGGGGATGATAATAATGTCACAAGACCAAGGAAAATGGTAATATTACCATCATCTTTCCAGACAAGTCCGCGAGCATATCAACAATTATATTTAGATGCAATGTCTTTAGTCCAGAAACATGGAAAACCTCAATTTTTTATAACAATGACATGCAATCCAAAATGGCCAGAAATTGAAGAAAATTTAAATGCACATGAATCGGCATCTGATCGCCCAGACTTGATTGTTCGTGTATTTCATTTGAAAGTTAAACAATTGAAAAAGTTGTTATTTTCTGATCACATTTTTGGTACTCATAGTGCATATATTTATGTTATTGAATTTCAGAAAAGAGGTTTGCCCCATGTACATATGTTAATTTTTATGGAAAAAGATTATATTATTCGTGATGCGGAAACAATAGATAAGTTGATTTCTGCTCAAATACCTGACAAGGAAAAAAATCCACGTTTATACGAATTAGTCAAAAAATGTATGGTTCATGGACCATGTGGAAAAGAGAATTTGTATTCACCTTGCATGGATCGTGACACAAACAAATGCACCAAACATTTTCTGAAGGAATTTTCAAAAGAAACAACATTCGGTCATAATTCATACCCAATATATAAGAGACCTAATAATGGAAGAGTAATTTGTTATAAGGGCGTTAATACTATCAGACTTGCAGGCAATAATTTCATTGTACCTTCCAATCCCTATCTATTATTAAATTTAAATTGTCACATCAATGTTGAAATTTGTTCAACAGTGCAGTGGATAAAATATTTATTTAAATATTGTTATAAAGGTCACGATTGTGCTTTGGTAGAAATAACAAAAGAAACGGAATTGCCTGAAGTTCGGTATGATGAAATCCACCATTACTTGTCAACTAGATACGTATGTCCACCCGAGGCTATGCATAGAATTTTTTAATTGAAATTACATGAACAATCCCATGCTGTTGTAAGATTAGCTGTACATCTAGATAGACAAGAATTGGTTTACTTTTATGAGGGATCAGAAGAAAAAGCAATAGAGAATCATAAAAATACTACGCTCACCGCTTGGTTCGAATTAAACAAATTAAATGAAAATAGTATCAAATACTTATATGTTGAAATGACAGATCATTATGTATTCGATATAAATAGAAAAAAATGGAAACCTAGACCAAAGAATAATAAACCAGTCATAAGTAGAATGTATTTTGTAAGTCCCAAAGAAATTGAACGGTATAATTTACGACTATTATTACTTCATGTACGCGGAGCACAAAGTTTTTGTGATTTAAAGACGTATGAAGGTGTAACATATGAAACATTTACAGAAGCAGCAAAGATGCGAAATTTAATAGAAAATGATGATGAGGTAGAAAAATGCCTTGACGAAGCAACAAACTTTAAATTTCCAAATGAATTATGTAAGCTATTTGGATACATTTGTGTTTTTTGTTTTCCTCAAAATGTGAATATACTTTGGAATAAGTATAAAGAATTTTTATTTGATCCGAAAAAACAAACTAATGTCGCAGAAAATATAGCATTAAAAAATATCAATGAAGTCTTAATTTATCATGGTTTTACTTTGGAAAATATTGGTTGACCAAGTTTTGATGAGCAAATAATATTAAATGACGAGAACAGTAATGAAGTAACCAATTTAGCAAAATTAAATATTGAAATGATGAAAGACAAAATTATAAAAATAAAAGAATCTTTCAATTTTGAACAAAGCGTTGTGTTTCATACAGTAATGAATGTGGTAAAAGATCCTTTCATTAAAAACAGATATTTTTATCTTGACGGACCAGGAGGAAGTGGTAAGAGTTATTTGTTAAATGCTATCATTATGATGATGGAAATTCAAGGTAGATATACAATTTCGGTAGCATCAACGGGAATAGCAGCTAATTTGTTAAAAGGAGGACGGACCGTTCATTCAATGTTTAAATTGCCGATGTTATTAAACGAAACTTCAACGTGTAATATAAATTCATCATCGAAACATGCTATGATAATACGGAAAGCTGACATAATCATATGGGATGAAGTTACAATGTCACCGAAGTATGCTTTACAGGCAATTGATTTGTTATTACAAGATTTAATGAACAATAAAATACCATTTGGGGGAAAAGTTATGTTATTATCGGGCGATTGGTGGCAAATTCTTCCGGTAGTCAAACACGGCAACAGAACGATGATAATAGAAGAATGCATTAAAAATAGAATATTGTGGAAATATTTCAAGTGTATACAGTTGAAAATTAATCAAAGAGTTGATCAAAATCAAGAAGAATTTATGTCGTGGTTATTGAATGTAGGGAACGGAAGCATAAATGAAACTTTTGAAAATGAAAGTGACATAATCAAAATTCCAAAGGATTTATTAGCCACTAAACACATAACTGAAGAAATATATGGTAAAAATATTAGCAAAAATAATATTGAAGTACATAATTATGCAATTTTGGCACTGTTAAATTCAGATGTATTTGAATTAAATTATGAAATAATAAAACAATTGGAAGGTACTGAAAGATAATATATAATATAATTCCTGTCGAATATATGAATAGTATAACTCCAAGTGGTTTTCCGCCACATAATTTGGTATTAAAAAAAGGAGCAGTAGTCATTTTATTACGAAATTTAAATGTTAACAGTGGCTTATGTAATGGAACAAGGTTGGTAATATCTGAAATGATGGATAATGTATTAGTACCGCAGATAATTTCCGGTAGATGTAAAGGTGAGAATGTTTTACAACCAAGAGTTAAATTAACAAATACAGATAATGAACTCCCATTTAAAATGATGAGAAAGCAATTTCCTATTAGATTAGCATACGCAATGACCATAAACAAGGTACAAGGACAATCATTTGAAAAAGTTGGCATATATCTTAAAAACAAAGTATTCAGTCATGGTCATTTATATGTTGCTTTATCAAGAGTACGATCGAAAGAAAAATTGAAAATACATATTACTGAAAAGGGCAAATGTGTTTCTCATAGTAAGGAAAATGATAAAATTTATACGAAAAATGTTGTATATAAAGAAATATTCGAATAATATTGAACAAAAAAATGAACTGGTTACACCTCCATGTAATGTTTCCTCTGATCTCAGTAAAAGCAATCAAGTATGTAAATTTGTATACAGACTATATATAGAATATGTGTTGTGATGATACTTCCTTTTTAATAAAGCTTCCAAACGGGGCAATCGGGGAAATATAGGGCGAGGAAAAGGGGGAAATAATACACCAAGGTTTTGTGTAGAAAACGTGGAAAAGCAACTTTTAATAATAACTTTGTTCGGCGAATGATAAACAACAAAATAAAATAAACAATCTCAATAATAATCCAAAAGAAAAAAAGGGGGTCGCAATAACAATTATAATAACCAATCGAATAAGAGAAAGGGGCAAGGAATTCAAAAATGACAAGAAGTGAATAATCAATACGCAGGGAAAATAAGAAGATAGCAAAATAATCAATACGCGGGGAAAAGTAAGAAAATAGCAAAATAATAAAATAGGAAAATATTCAATACGGTGAAAAAATAAGAAGGTCGAAAAATAATTAATAACTTACGGAAATAATGGAACTTTTAATAATCGCCGGGACGGCAATTCGCACGGGTCAATCGCAGGGAGGAGGGGGGGGGGGCTGGCCGGTGAATATTCTACACAATATTGGTCTCACTTTGCCAAAACTCAGAAAAATATCAAAAAAGGAGAAAAATGAACCACTGTTGTCTGTTTTATTGGGCGCCAGCTACTGTAACGGTGTAGCACCGGAACTCTCGATTTATTAATCGGAAACAACCAAAAGAAAAAAAAAAGGAAAAGAAATCTATTGTCTTTCACTGCACTCGGCTAGCGGGAACGGGGGAGGGAGGGGGATGAGACTTCTCAGGCCGCAGGCACTGTCCAGGGCTTCTTGACAATATTACCTCGACACAAAAAAATAATAGCAAAACTCCAATGATTACAAAAAAATTGAGAAAATGAGCAATTTATGAGTCTCTGGGGTGTGGGGTTATTAACTGTACGGGATCGCACGCTATAAATTATCGCGATCACCACCACTCACGCGCACGTGTTAAATTCAGAACAATGGAAAAGGTCGGCGCACGTGGCGGCCGATAATCGTCGGTCGAAAATTTGTACAAGAAAAATCGCTTACAATTACAGAAAAGGGGGTGACGGGTAAATTTTCAGGGGGATCGGAAAGGTGGGACAATCAATCAATTATAATTGGGGGAAGGGAAACTTAAAGCGTACTCACTCAACCAGTCGCAATCGTTATCGGTTACAATAAATCCGTACTATACTTCGCTCAACAAAATCCTCTCGGCAAAATTCGTTTGATAGTCCTTGGTTTGCCGAGTCGTTATAAATTCCAAGCTTTGGTCCAAATCGTATCCTTGATTATGCCTTCGGGTTAATGCTCTCCGGGAATGGAGTCTCGTCGTAAATGGAATAGCCGGGTCGTTATAATTTCCAAGGATTTCGCTTTTACAATTTCTACGCCTGTCACACACACGCTCGCTCTTGCACGCCGTGGCTCGAAGTGACGATGGCCTCGCCGCTTCCGGCTTCTTCTCCGACCTTAGGGTCGGTTTTGCAATTTGCGATTCGGTTGCGAAAATCGATTGGTCGATCTCGGGACTAGCTGGTGATGGGCGTTGGGATTGGCCGCGGCCGATGCGGATATTCGTCGCGACGGAAGGCCTGTCGTGACGCTCGGCGCGCGCATCTTCTGCATCGATTGGCTCATCGATCGTCGAACAATTCTCGACGTCGAGAGGTGCTGGTTCCTCGCGACGGGCTGGTGAAATAACGCATCTGACAGTTCAGGTGGATTTTAACGGTGTTTGCCCGCACGACACAACTCGTCGGTTTACACTCGTTAATTCGAGCCGAGAGTGTGTCGTCGGGTTCCGGGCTGTCCAGGGCGGGTCAGCCAATTGGAGTTTCGTCGCTGTGGCCTCCAGGAGATGGGACGACGATGCTTTGGCAGCGCAACGGGGTGTCGGACGTTTTTGGAGGTTAGTGCCGGGATGCCCTATCAGGATTTTTGTTGCTGACGGTTGTCAATTCTCGTAGGGTCGTTCTGGGCCTGACAGGGTCAATCTGGTCGGTGTTGAGGTCTTCGATGGTCTGCGCTGGGTCGTGATGGTCTGCGCTGGGTCTGCGATGAGTCTTCGGCGGGTCTGCGATGAGTCTTCGGCGGGTCTGCGACGAGTCTTCGGTGGGTGGCGATGGCTTTAGTGAGTGAGTCGAAGGGCTGACGGAGTAACAGGGGATGAGGGTAGGTCGGGGGAGCGGGTTAACAATATTAACAGTCGTCGCTTAAATTGTAAAGTTTAATCCTAATTTATTCCCTAGGTGAGTGGTGGGACGTCGAGCCACGTCGGAGGAGACTTGTGACGCACCACGTCACAACTCCCCCCCACTTGCCGAAAGTACGTCTCCTGACGACTTGAGCAACACATTCACACTGGGGACGAATGGGGTGGGATTTCTGGGAGGGGCGAGAGGGGCTGGCGGGTCTAAGAAAAATATAGGAGTGCAATCTTGTAATTGTAATAATACCGTTTTACTCGTCCTCAATCTTTTCTTCTCGTATTTACATCTGTCATCCACACAACTAAAAATAAACAGCTCTTTGGTAACGCTGGTGTGGGACGACAGTCATGAGATCATAACAAAAAAAAATAATACAAAGAAGAGAAAAATCGTACAAAAGAAAATAGTTAACTCAAAAGAAAAAAAAACTAAATAATTGGCCTCTTGGTGGCAAGTACTGAGGATAGGAGGAGTCGGGGAGAAAATAACGGGAAGAAAGAACATTATAAACCAAAATTCGAATGAGATAAAATAGAAAAAGATAATAAGCGGCGGTTGTCAACGGGGGAGATGACAGAGCGTTTCGGCGGACTGTCGGTTAACGGGGCGGTCTGGGGCGATTTTCGATGCGGGTCGGGCATTTTGGCGAGCGATGGTCGGACTTGCCGTAATTCCAGCATCTGGGTGCGTGGGTCACATGGACCGATTCGGGTTTGGGGCTGACAGGGGGGGTTAGTTGGAGGGACATCAGGGCGGGCACGATGGGTTTGGGGTTTATTGGCGGGGTGCGGGGGAGAGTAAGGGTCTGGGGAGATGGGGGTGCAAGGTGTAGGGCCATTAGTGCTGGAACTTGGAAGCGCGCGAGAAGTCGGCGGGGAGCGGGTTGATGGCGGGTCGCGAGGGGGGCTGGGGAGGATTGGGTTTTTGGGGATTGGGGCTGGGTTTTGGGGTTTTCGGGGGGTGAATTATGGTGGGGGCGTGGGATAGGGGGCCTGGGGGAAGATTAAGCATTAGCTTGGGAATAGCGCCCGTGTGGGTGAGGGGATGGGGACGAGCTGAGGAGGTATTCTTCGGGGTTGTCTTAGGGCTGTCGGTTGCGCAACTGGTAGCTGCGTTCGGGTGGGGCTGAAGGTCGGTTAACGCTCCCACGAGGGCGACCTCGGGGACGTCGTGGGTTCTCTGGGGCTTCGTCGGTGGCTGCGTTGGTGTTGGCAGCTTGGTCTGGCGTCGAGATGGCCTCTGGATCGTTTGGTGTGGCGGTGTCTCGACTTCCGGTAGGTGATAGCCGATGGCGTCTCGACGGGCTTCGATTGTGCGGAGTCCGCAGCGTCCGTGCTGGCTCGTTTTCCACGGCAATCTCTCCATTCTGTAATGACGGGGATGGGGGCGTTAGGGTCTGATTATTCACTGGGGCTCTGGCTAGAGGAGGGGTGGCTGGGGGCAGGCCTAACGGGGGAATTTCTGAGATATTTGCGGGAGGGTGATAGGGCTTCAAATCTTTAATGTGATCTTTTGGGCGGGTATTTTTGGAAGGTATATTTAACTCGTAGACCACGGGGGACAATTTATTAGTGATCTCGTACGGTCCGCGATATCTAGCGGCGAGCTTCGCGGCAAAATTTTACGCGCCGGACGAAAGAACGCGATTCTTTCGGACTACCAAGTCTCCTATATTATACTCCCGATCAGATCGTCCTTGATTGTAATATCGCGCCTGTCGTCGCGCGGCTAGGGATAAATTCCGGTGTACCCAGTCGTGAATTAAGGGAAGGCGGGTCATTCGGTTTTTCCAGACGGCTGGGTCTGTACGGTCTTCGATGGTCGGGGGAGGTATTTCGATATATTTCGATATAATCGGTATAAATTTAGAAAGGCAGGGGTCATTTGGGTGGAGGCTTGGACGGCAGTGTGGAGGGCAAAGCACAGTTCGGGGAGATGGGCATCCCATGTCTGATGGTCGTCGCCTATGTAGGAAATAATCATGGTCTTAAGAGTTCGGTTAACTCGTTCGACTGGGTTGGCTTGGGCATGATAGGGAGGGATGGTGGTCTGTCGGATTCCATATTGGGATAACTGTGTGGTCATGTACCGGTTTACAAATTCCGTACCGTTGTCTGTCAGGAGGTATCGAGGGCAGCCCCATCGGTTTAGAATTAATTTTTCCAAGGCAGTCATTATGGTGGGTCTGGTCGCGGTTTTTAGGGGCTGGGCTTCGATGTATTTCGTAAATAAATCCTGAAATACAACGACGTATCTGTTTCTATTTTTACTTGGGGGGAACGGTCCCATGACGTCGGCAGCTACGACGGTCCATGGGCCTTCGGTCGTCCTTTCTCTCATTAGCCCAACAGGTGCAGACTGCTGCACTTTGTTAAGTTGACAGACAGGGCATCGTCGCACGAACTGAGCGACGTCTTGAAAAATTCCGGGCCAGGCAAAATCTTGGGTCAAGCGATGATAAGTTTTATCTATGCCTAGATGGCCAGATTGGGGATTGTCGTGGGCGTCTAGCATAGCTTTTTGTCGGGCGTCACAGGGCAAGACTAGCTTCCAGGAGTCCAGGTCTACTAGGGTAGGGTCTATCACAGGGTGAGGTCGGTGGTGGTATAGACGGCCATCCTCGAGTTTCCAATCGGGATATTTGCAGGGAAATTGACTGACGTTTTTCATTTGTTCGAGGTACCAAGGGTCTATCGATTCGCCTATCGTGGCAAGGGCTTCCGGTGTTCCCTCGAACATTCGGGATAGGGCGTCGGGCACGACGTTCAGGGCTCCCTTGCGATGGACGATTTCCATATCAAGGTCTTGCATTGTCAATGCCCATCTCGCAAGTCTTCCAGAGGGATCTCGAATATTTCGTAGCCAGCGTAAGCTGCTGTGGTCCGTTATTACCCGAAAAGAGGTGCCTTCTAGGTACGGGCGCAACTTCTTTGCGGCCCACAGAACGGCTAGGCACTCTTTTTCGGGCACACTATATTTTTTTTCGGCTTGGGAGAGAACTCGGCTACAAAATACTATTGGGTGTTCTTCGCCCTGGGACTCTTGGGTGAGGACGGCTCCGATGGCTAAGTCGCTGGTGTCGGTATGGACGGTAAAGGGCTTGGTGAAATCGGGACGGGCTAAAACTGGGGCTTGGGTCAGGGCTGTCCGTAATGCTTCGAATGCCATGCTCTTTTCCTCTCCCCACTGCCACTGCGCGTCCTTTTCCAGGAGTCGCACGAGGAGGACTTTGTGCTTGGAAATGTCACCAAGGAATCGAGCATACCATCCGATCATTCCGAGGAATCGGCGTAATTGCTATCTTGTCGGGATCCGTCTTCAGTCCGTCTTTGGTGATTAAATATCCCAAATATTTCATCACAAGACAGAAGAACGAACTCTTCTCTCGGTTAATTTCTAATCCGGCGTTTTTAAGGGCTGTTAACACGAGAGTCAGATACTCGAAGTGTTCGTCCACAGTTTCTGTGGCGATGATCACATCGTCTAGATACGCGAATACATGTGGCTCCCATTCGGGTCTTATCAGTCTGTCCATCAGTCGTTGGAATGTCGCAGGGGCGTTCGTCAGTCCAAAGGGCATGCGGGTAAATTGGAAAAGTCCATGTCCAGGGACTGCAAAGGCGGTGATGGGGCGGCTTTTAGGGTCTAACGGGACTTGGAAATATGCTTGGCTCAGGTCTAACTTAGAGATATGTTGGGCACGACGAAGTCCGTCTAATATCCGGTCTAGGTTGGGTAACGGGTATGCATCCTTGCGCGTGACTTTGTTCACGTCGCGGTAATCAATGCAGAATCGGTGTTTACCGTTGGGCTTCGGGACTATCACAGGGTTGCTGAGCCATCCGCTGTCTGAGGGTTCGATCACCTGTTCGCCGATCATTTTATCGACTTCAGCTTGGGCGATTCGTAAAAGGAAAGGGGAGATTGTTCGAGGGCGTTGGCGAATTGGGGGATGATTATTAACATCGATGGAGTGGTGAATGAGGGACGTGCAGCTTAGGGTTCCAGTGGTGGGAGTTTTCACTAAACGGTCTAATAGTGACTTTAATTGGTCCTCCGTTTTTTTAGTGATTTCCACCAAACCTGCGAATTCAGGGTGAGCGGACACGACCATGGGGATGTGGCCATGCGTGGCGAATTTTCGGGGAATTCCTGTGGAAGTACGCCACGTGTCGTTCAGGTGATCTATTTGTAAGCCTAACAACTTACAAAAATCTCTCCCTAGAATCGCGTCGTATCCCAAGGGTGCGACGCGCATGTCAAGGGGCCAAATCTTTCCGCCGATTTCAAAAAAGAGTCTTATATCTCCCACCACGGGGACGATTGCGTTATTGGCAACGCGTACTCCTCCGGTGGCGGGTCTTATCGTTACTCCTAGGGAGTTGGCAAGGGTCACTCCTAGGAACGACCGCGTGGCTCCTGAATCGATGAGGGCTTCTACAGGGCGTCCGGAGAGGTTTAGGATTAGAAAATGGCGGTCATCCTCCCTGTAGGCTTCGGGTTGATCGGGTGTGGTGGATAGCAGGGACGGTCGGGGCGTAAGGGAATCAAGGGTATCTATTATGTCGAGGGCTATAGGGTTTTTAATCGTGGGGGAGGCCTCTACTGTCCTCCCCCCGAGTGGTTTCCCTCACGGGTTCGTCGGCACCGGGTGCACGAATTCGCGTCGCATCCGAGGAGACCGCATACAGCGCAAAAGCTGCCACGAGGTTGGGGGCACTGCCTAAATATGTGTCCCTGTTCCCGGCAGTTATAGCAGCGGACTGTGGCTGACTGGACTCTAGGAGGTCTGGGGTTGGGTTGGGGGTTGGGGGTGGGGAAAGGGCTTTCGACTTGGACGACCATAAGGGATGGAGGGACGGCTTGAGGGGCTTCGGCGGGGGCTGTAACTCGAGGGGTTCTTGGGGTGGGTTGTAGCGTTGGTAGGACTGGGGCTGGGGCAGCAGGGGTGACGGGGATGGCTTCAGGCGTGGAGGTTGAGTCTACTGCGGCGGCTCTTGCCGTGTAAAATTTACCCTGGGGGGTGAATGCAGCGGAGGGAAGGACGGACTGGGCTGGGGTCGGTGGAGGTCGGTAATTTCGCTTTCGCTCCAGCATGGACTCTATGCGCCGACACCTTAACTGAAAGTCGAGGAAATTCGCGATGTCGGAACGTTCGAGATGAAAGGCTATATCGGGGTGTAAATTTTCGTAGCATAGGTCGAGCTGGGCGTCCAGGGCGAGGGGAGGGCTGAGGAAACTAAAATATGGTCTCATCTTTGTGAGATATTCCCCACTGGGCTCACCCGGACCTTGAGTTCGTTGTTCGACCTCACGACGTAGCTTCTCCTGGAGGTCACTGTGTCCGAATCGTGCCCGGAAGTGCAACACGAATTCCTCGTATGACGTCCAGGCGTCGTGGGATACTCGATACCACATAAGGGCATCGTGGGTGAATGACTCGGGAAGCATCCGGAGTAATTCCTCCTCCGTGTACGCACGGCTGGCGCAATATTCGTACAACCGCAAGAGGTATTCCTCCCCATCGTCGGTGCGTCGTTCCGCGAACTTGGGACCGAACCGGCGAAAATGGTCAATCCCGGCGGTATCCCGGGTTACGAAGCTAGGGGCTGGGGGTTGAAAAGAATGGGGATGTCGAAGGGGGTTTCGGAAGGGGGGTCGTAGGTGAGTGCTATTATGTTGAGGGTTCGTACGGGGAGGGACACAAAAGGTATCGTGGAGGCGAGGTGGGTCTTGGGGCTGGGGTGGGGGAACGGAAACAAGGGGGGCTCTCGTGGGGATCCGGGCTGGGTTTGGCCGTGGGGTTATTTGAGGGGTTAAAAATCGGGGGTGGAAGGTTACGGTGGGGGCTGGGGCTGGGGTGGGTTGTAATGGGGGATGTTGGGGGATGGACTCGTCGTGTAGGGACAGTAAATCGTCACTATGGTCGAAGGTAATAGGGTCCTGATATGGTCCTAGGGTTTGACCGGTGGGTAAGGGTCGTTGAGAGGGTTGGGTTTCTGCGGGGGTTGGGTTTCGGGGGGGGGGGGGTTGGGTGACGGATGGGGCCTGCGATGCATCTAAATCCATTCCGGGGATTCGGGAACGTAGCGTCCCGTTAAGTTCGGGCTCTATTAGCGAGGATGACAACCTGAATGGTATGCCCACTCCACGCTCGTCTTCAACAGGGTCCCATTCCACTCGAACTCCCCGAAAGCGGCGGCGCATTTCATATCGCCAATATCGGTTTATTAAGTCTTCTGAGGTTCCCGTGATACTTAACCGGGCGTGGTCGCAGAGCCTTATTAAATCGCTAACGTTGCGAAAACGAGCTAAATTGTCTTTAATTTGATTTATTTCTTTTAAAAGGTCGGCGTCGACGGGGGCTGCAGGGGGTGCTATCATGGCGGGCGGGGGGGACGATGTTCTAGATTGGGTTGGGGGTTGGGGCCCGGTCGTGGTGACACTAGTGGTGGTCGGGGTGTCCACTTCAGCGGTCGTTACGGCCTCCATGGCATCGGCCATTATTTACGGTAGGGAGATGAAGAGAAGGGGGTAAAATACTAATAAAATCAAATAAAATAAAATAAAGAAGTTGACCAGAGGGCAAGGGTTCAGGGCTAACGTTGGGGGCGAAGAGTTATAAGAAAAGAAAAGAAAAGAAAAAAAAAAGAAATCCAGAGAGCAGAAAAGAAAAGAAAGAAAAGAAAAGGGGGTAAAAAAAGAAATGTCAAGGGTTACAATGCGAAAGTACAGGTTATATCAAACAAAATGCAGACGCAATCGATATAATGTTCGGGGTAAATATGGGCGACGGGAGTACTTACTTGCCAACCAGATATTCGCGAGTGGTGACGATTCGCGAAACAGCGGCAGGAACAATAATAGTAAAGAAAAAAAAATTAATTCAGTACCGGGAGGTACGGGGGGGGGGGGGTATTTTCTGTGCCGAGGTGAGCACTCTTTTTTCAGCTCAGGAACAATCCCCACTCGAGGAGCGAAAAGGTCGCTGCCCTCGAGGGTACTGCTTATTATTCCTGTTATTATAGGGCCCCACGTTGGGCGCCATTTTTGTGATGATACTTCCTTTTTAATAAAGCTTCCAAACGGGGCAATCGGGGAAATATAGGGCGAGGAAAAGGGGGAAATAATACACCAAGGTTTTGTGTAGAAAACGTGGAAAAGCAACTTTTAATAATAACTTTGTTCGGCGAATGATAAACAACAAAATAAAATAAACAATCTCAATAATAATCCAAAAGAAAAAAAGGGGTTCGCAATAACAATTATAATAACCAATCGAAAATAAGAGAAAGGGGCAAGGAATTCAAAAATGACAAAAAGTGAATAATCAATACGCAGGGAAAATAAGAAGATAGCAAAATAATCAATACGCGGGGAAAAGTAAGAAAATAGCAAAATAATAAAATAGGAAAATATTCAATACGGTGAAAAAATAAGAAGGTCGAAAAATAATTAATAACTTACGGAAATAATGGAACTTATAATAATCGCCGGGACGGCAATTCGCACGGGTCAATCGCAGGGAGGAGGGGGGGGGGGCTGAATTCCTTGCCCCTTTCTCTTATTTTCGATTGGTTATTATAATTGTTATTGCGACCCCCTTTTTTTCTTTTGGATTATTATTGAGATTGTTTATTTTATTTTGTTGTTTATCATTCGCCGAACAAAGTTATTATTAAAAGTTGCTTTTCCACGTTTCCTACACAAAACCTTGGTGTATTATTCCCCCCTTTTCCTCGCCCTATATTTCCCCGATTGCTATTATTTTTTTTGTGTCGAGGTAATATTGTCAAGAAGCCCTGGACAGTGCCTGCGGCCTGAGAAGTCTCATCCCCCTCCCTCCCCCGTTCCCGCTAGCCGAGTGCAGTGAAAGACAATAGATTTATTTTCCTTTTTTTTTCTTTTGGTTGTTTCCGATTAATAAATCGAGAGTTCCGGTGCTACACCGTTACAGTAGCTGGCGCCCAATAAAACAGACAACAGTGGTTCATTTTTCTCCTTTTTGGATATTTTTCTGAGTTTTGGCAAAGTGAGACCAATATTCTACACAATATTGGTCTCACTTTGCCAAAACTCAGAAAAATATCAAAAAAGGAGAAAAATGAACCACTGTTGTCTGTTTTATTGGGCGCCAGCTACTGTAACGGTGTAGCACCGGAACTCTCGATTTATTAATCGGAAACAACCAAAAGAAAAAAAAAGGAAAAGAAATCTATTGTCTTTCACTGCACTCGGCTAGCGGGAACGGGGGAGGGAGGGGGATGAGACTTCTCAGGCCGCAGGCACTGTCCAGGGCTTCTTGACAATATTACCTCGACACAAAAAAAATAATAGCAAAACTCCAAAGATTACAAAAAAATAGAGAAAATGAGCAATTTATGAGTCTCTTGGATGTGGGGTTATCAACTGTACGAGATCGCACGCTGTAAATTGTCGCGATCACCACCACTCACGCGCACGTGTTAAATTCAGAACAATGGAAAAGGTCGGCGCACGTGGCGGCCGATAATCGTCGGTCGAAAATTTGTACAAGACAAATCACTTACAATTACAGAAAAGGGGGTGACGGGTAAATTTTCAGGGGGGTCGGAAAGGTGGGACAATCAATCAATTATAATTGGGGGAAGGGAAACTTAAAGCGTACTCACTCAACCAGTCGCAATCGTTATCGGTTACAATAAATCCGTACTATACTTCGCTCAACAAAATCCTCTCGGCAAAATTCGTTTGATAGTCCTTGGTTTGCCGAGTCGTTATAAATTCCAAGCTTTGGTCCAAATCGTATCCTTGATTATGCCTTCGGGTTAATGCTCTCCGGGATTGGAGTCTCGTCGTAAATGGAATAGCCGGGTCGTTATAATTTCCAAGGATTTCGCTTTTACAATTTCTACGCCTGTCACACACACGCTCGCTCTTGCACGCCGTGGCTCGAAGTGACGATGGCCTCGCCGCTTCCGGCTTCTTCTCCGACCTTAGGGTCGGTCTTGCAATTTGCGATTCGGTTACGAAAATCGATTGGTCGATCTCGGGACTAGCTGGTGATGGGCGTTAGGATTGGCCGCGGCCGATGCGGATATTCGTCGCGACGGAAGGCCTGTCGTGACGCTCGGCGCGCGCATCTTCTGCATCGATTGGCTCATCGATCGTCGAACAATTCTCGACGTCGAGAGGTGCTGGTTCCTCGCGGCGGGCTGGTGAAATAACGCATTTGACAGTTCAGGTGGATTTTTACGGTGTTTGCCCGCACGACACAACTCGTCGGTTTACACTCGTTAATTCGAGCCGAGAGCGTGTTGTCGGGTTCCGGGCTGTCCAGGGCGGGTCAGCCAATTGGAGTTTCGTCGCTGTGGCCTCCAGGAGACGGGACGACGATGCTTTGGCAGCGCAACGGGGTGTCGGACGTTTTTGGAGGTTAGTGCCGGGATGCCGTATCAGGATTTTTGTTGCTGACGGTTGTCAATTCTCGTAGGGTCGTTCTGGGCCTGACAGGGTCAATCTGGTCAGTGTTGAGGTCTTCGATGGTCTGCGGTGGTCTGTGATGGTCTGCGCTGGGTCGTGATGGTCTGCGCTGGGTCGTGATGGTCTGCGCTGGGTCGTGATGGTCTGCGCTGGGTCGTGATGGTCTGCGCTGGGTCTGCGATGAGTCTTCGGCGGGTCTGCGACGAGTCTTCGGTGGGTGGCGATGGCTTTAGTGAGTGAGTCGAAGGGCTGACGGAGTAACAGGGGATGAGGGTAAGTCGGGGGAGAGGGTTAACAATATTAACAGTCGTCGCTTAAATTGTAAAGTTTAATCCTAATTTATTCCCTAGGTGAGTGGTGGGACGTCCAGCCACGTCGGAGGAGACTTGTGACGCACCACGTCACAGTGTATATCTGTATACAGGGTGACAATTATAAGGTGGACGGCTGTTTTTTGGGGCATTTGCGCGTGCGTTTGGGTTCGTGTGAGGGGTGCTTCTTAAATGATTTTTCAAGCCCTCTTCGATGGCACAAACGGTTTATTTATGAGATTTATAGTTTTTAAGGGAGAAAATAAAATTATTCAGGTTTTTTTAGAAAATAAGTTTTGACGATATATTTAAATAGGCGCCAAAAAACTGAATCCGAAACACCCGTGGGCCGATCGATTTGAAACTTTTTTCATGTAGATAAATAATTTCAAAGTTGCTACTTTTAGCAACCGATACAGAGTTGGAACACGGAACGCCAGAATCGGACCGGCGCGACAAATGAGCATGCGCGGCGACTCTCGTGAGCTGGCTGTCAGCCCGGCTGTCACAAATCGAGACTGGGACAGCCAAGTGTAATAATTTCACAAATGATCGTCGCGTTTATAAAAGTGCTTAGACAATAAAAGTAAGTACCAATTTAACATAAATAATAATTATCGAAAAAATATGAAACGTTTTTCGCAGAAAACGATGGATTTTCACTCCGTGCCCGAGAGATAAACATTTTTATTTTATTTAGGGTAAAAGTGATGAATTATAGCCCGTTGTAATTAGCTGCGGGCAATAATTCATCGCTTTTGCCCTAAAAAAAATGTTCTCTGGAAAGAATGGATGAACGATAGACACATCATTATCAAAGTGAACATGAGGATCGGTAGTCTGGTGGCTAGAGTGATCGCTTGGAAACTCGGAGGGTTCGAGTTCGAGTCTCGTCCATGGTTACTTTTTTTTCTCCTCACACATACGGGTAACATACGTACTAGTGCATTACGACACCATGCGGAATCGACAAGCGAAAAAGCTCCATCTGAAAACATTTTCATTCGACTAATTACGGGAGGCGAAAACGACAATGTCCCCGGCAATACTCTTCTTGTTGTAACAAACGGCGAGCAAACAATGCAGGAGCGTTGCCGTTTTCGGCTCTTTTTACTCCCCACTCAGAATTTATGCCTCCAACTCTTCCTCCACAAAATTTTTCCTTCGACTAATTTATACGAGGCGAAAACATCAATGTACTCGGTAAGGCTGTTATCGTGATAACAAACTGCGAGCAAACAATGCAGGAGCGTCGACGTTTTCGGTTCTTTTTACTCCCCGCTCGGAATTTAGGCCTCCAACTCTTCCTTTACAACATTTTTCCATCGACTAATTATACGAGGCGAAAACGTCAATCTATTCGGTAAGGCTGTTATCGTGATAACAAAATGCGAGCAAACAATGCAGGAGCGTTGCCGTTTTTGGCTGTTTTTACTCCCCGCTCGACATGTATGCTCCTACTCATCCTCTACAAAAATGTTCTGTTCGTACGACCGATGAATATATTTTGTTCTCTTCTAGCTCAAGCTTAATGAAGCCAATTCTACTGTTATTTTTAATGTTGGGTGAGCTGTCAGTTTTTGACACTTTATTGCCATGAGATTCAATTAGGGCGTTTTACCCCGAGCCCGTAAAGAGCCCGAGACATTAAAAATTTTATTTTATTTAGGGTAGAAGTGGTGAATTATAGCTCGTTCTAATTAGCTGCGGGCATTAATTCATCGCTTCTGCCCTAAAAAAATTTTACACTGGAAAAGATGGACGAACGATAGACAAATCGTTATCAAACCAGTCATGAGGATGGTTAGTCTGATGGTTAGAGCGATTGCTTGGAATCTCGGAGGTTTCAAGTTCAAGTCTCGTCTATGGTAATTTTTTTTCTCCTCACACATCTCACGCCACCAAGCGGCTTATTAGCATATTGTGATGCCGCAGTCGTATGATTATACTCGGTCGGTAACGAAAATTCGTAAACAGCTTCACGTTGGTGTGAGGCTAACTCCGCGTTATCATTTGTTTAAATGTCAAAAATTGGCAAATCGACGTGTCCCGGATCGCTCGTGAATAAACGGATATGAAGAAAAGCAAATCAAAAGTAGTAGAAATCGCATACGAGCGAAAAAACGTAATAAATTGCACGAAGAATATTAAAGATTCTCCGGAGGTTTTCGGTCGACTCGTGGTCGCGATAGTTGACCATGTTGGCTATTTGGAGACCCACTCTGCCCTCCTCAACTCTCAGATTGACCAAGTCTGTTCGAAAATTTATGACTGCAAGCCGTCAAAGAAGAGGGTAGAATATTTTCGGTTCTGGGTGAGGAAGCACCGGCGTTTTCTATTGGATTTTATCAAGGACAATGGAATCCGGAAGCTGACCTCGACGAACTTCAAATTGTAAGTATGACAACTCTCTTGCATTTAGGCCACATATTAATAAGTAGTATTAATGGAATTTGTTTTTTTACAGTCAAAGCTGTGAACAAATTGGCATCGAAGCCCGCATTAAGATCGACGAACATTATCGGTATGATCGGATTTGAAAATTAATATAAAAATAGTGACTTCGATTTATTATATTTTTTGTGATTATTCGGTCGTCAAATTTTTTTTTCTTTCTGTTTCAGCTCAGATCAAAGTGGGCATGGAGGACAACGACAGGGGGGAGAAGTAGACGTTGGAAGAGCGAGAAGAAAGAACGATGAAAGAGAGGATGAAAATGAGAATGAAAGGGAAGTAAGAGAGGCTGCTAGCAAAGACGAACGAGAAGACATGAGGGAGGGTGTAAGAGAGGGTGAAAGAGAGGACGAGAGAAAGGGTCTAAAACAGGACGAAAAGGAGGGTGTAAGAGAGGACGAGAGAGAGGGTGTAAGAGAGAACGAGAGAGAGAGTGTAAGAGAGGACGAGAGAGAGGGTGTAAGAGAGGATGAGAGAGACGGTGTAAGAGAGAACGAGAGAGACGGTGTCAGAGAGGACGAGAGAGACGGTGTCAGAAAGGACGAGAGAGATCGTGTAAGAGCGGATGATAGGGGAGATGAAAGAAAGGATGTAAGAGAGGCTGCAAGGAAAGACGTAAGAGAAGACAAGAGGGAGGGTGTAAGAATGGACGAAAAAGACAATGAAAAGGAAGATGTAAGGAAGGCTGAAGAGAAGAATGTTAAGGAGCCTGAAAAAGAAGCTGAAAAAGAAATCGAAAAAGGAAAGAATGAAAAGGAAGATGGAAAAGAAAAGGACGCAGCGGCTGAATACGATATAGAAGCTGAAGGTGCGAGTGATGGTCGGAAGGAAAAAATGAAGGAAGAAGAAAATGATAAAGAAAAAGAAAAAAAACCACGACGCAAAAGAAGGCGACAATTAGACCTTTTGCTCAAGGAAGCCACAAACCCTGTCTTTAATAAGGTCTACCGCCATAATTAATTTTTTTTCCCTGTGGACCAAGGGCAAGTTTATTTCCTTCGGCGCTTTACTATTCTTTTCTTATATAAAAATGTTATAAGTTTGCTTCTTTCATTATAACAAAATGTTATAAAAAAGAATTGGTACGACGACGGTATAGTAAGATTAATAATAAAAAACAATATTTAGAGCAGCATTCGTTTTATGATAATTAACACCTCTCCATTCACACATAACTAACAACCTTAATTTTGTTACAATGACGATAATAAATAAACGATGATAAATAAACGATGATAAATAAACGATGATAAATAAACGATGATAAATAAACGATGATAAATAAACGATGATAAATAAACGATGATAAATAAACGATGATAAATAAACGATGATAAATAAACGATGATAAATAAACGATGATAAATAAACGATGATAAATAATCGATGATAAATAAACGATGATAAATAAACGATGATAAATAAACGATGATAAATAAACGATGATAAATAAACGATGATAAATAAACGATGATAAATAAACGATGATAAATAAACGATGATAAATAAACGATGATAAATAAACGATGATAAATAAACGATGATAAATAAACGATGATAAATAAACGATGATAAATAAACGATGATAAATAAACGATGATAAATAAACGATGATAAATAAACGATGATAAATAAACGATGATAAATAAACGATGATAAATAAACGATGATAAATAAACGATGATAAATAAACGATGATAAATAAACGATGATAAATAAACGATGATAAATAAACGATGATAAATAAACGATGATAAATAAACGATGATAAATAAACGATGATAAATAAACGATGATAAATAAACGATGATAAATAAACGATGATAAATAAACGATGATAAATAAACGATGATAAATAAACGATGATAAATAAACGATGATAAATAAACGATGATAAATAAACGATGATAAATAAACGATGATAAATAAACGATGATAAATAAACGATGATAAATAAACGATGATAAATAAACGATGATAAATAAACGATGATAAATAAACGATGATAAATAAACGATGATAAATAAACGATGATAAATAAACGATGATAAATAAACGATGATAAATAAACGATGATAAATAAACGATGATAAATAAACGATGATAAATAAACGATGATAAATAAACGATGATAAATAAACGATGATAAATAAACGATGATAAATAAACGATGATAAATAAACGATGATAAATAAACGATGATAAATAAACGATGATAAATAAACGATGATAAATAAACGATGATAAATAAACGATGATAAATAAACGATGATAAATAAACGATGATAAATAAACGATGATAAATAAACGATGATAAATAAACGATGATAAATAAACGATGATAAATAAACGATGATAAATAAACGATGATAAATAAACGATGACAAATAAACGATGATAAATAAACGATGATAAATAAACGATGATAAATAAACGATGATAAATAAACGATGATAAATAAACGATGATAAATAAACGATGATAAATAAACATGGTTTTTATTTGTTACTAACGCGATGTTATATTCATTTGGACGCGGTCGGTGCCGACTAAAGTCGCGCATAGAGGCACTGCGCTTTTTGTTTTTGTTCCTCCTGGCGTCGGGCCTTGGCCTCCTTTTGTCTCTATGTCAAGAGTTTAGCGTACTCGACTGCGGCGTCTTTACCGGTCGCTTCCTTCGGCGCAACCCTGTGTTTTTGCGTTGAAGAGTGAACGGAGTTATCAGCCGCAGGATCTTCGGGGCCCTTAGCCGCTCCGTTTTGCCCTCCTTCTGTACCGGGCGCTTCATGACGAATTCACGGAGATCGTCCTCCATCGTGAGGTTGAAGAGTTTGCGGATCCTTCCGGCTCTCTTCGGTCCCAAACGCCGCGAAAAATTTTTATCGGCCGGCGACGCGGATCACATAGCCCTTCCACTCATCGACCAGAGGGTCTGCCTCCACCTCCGCGCCCATACGTTTCTCGTAGAACATCCTGAGCTTGTGCTCGTGGCAAAATATTCTCCGACAGCGCACGATTTTATTAAATTTGTTCGCCCTCAGCGCGGCGGTGACTTTTCAACAGGTGTTCAAAATGTCCACCGTTCTGTGCGATGCACAGGTCAATTCGGCGTCGCATATTCGACCTTCTCACCTGTTGGAGACTTCGAACGCTTATCTGCCGAAACGCTGCGACGATGCGGCCTCGCATGTTCTCCTCCGTCGTTGGCTCATCGATAAATAATTTATCGTGCAGCGCACCCCACAAAAAAAATCCAACGGTGTCAAATCCGGCGATCTTGGCGGCCAATTAACCGGCCCGTGTAGCCCGATGCAACGCTCCGGAAATCGCTGATTCAGAGCTGCTCGCACCCTCAACGCCGTGTGGGCTCCAGCACCATCCTGCATCCACCACATCCTCTGGCGGACGATCTCGGGGACGTGTTGGAGCAGATTGTCGAGATCGTCCTCCAAAAGCGTTAAATATTTAGCGCTGTCCATATTGCCATCAAGAAAATATGGGCCGATGACTCGGTCGCCGACGATGCCTCCCCATATATTAATTTTCCACTGGTGTTGCAGTGGAACCTCCGTTACCCAGTTCGGATTGGTTGGCGACCAAAAGCGGGTATTTTGCCGATTCGTCAATCTTCTGTTTGACACGCTGCACTCGTCGCTAAAACAGACGAAGCGAAAGAACTCGCGGTCCTCCTCAAGCTTCGCCCTTGCCCACACAGCATACGCCAAACGAGTCCCTGGGTCCCGCGGAAGGGGTTGCTGGTGCGGCTGGTTCTTGTACGGAATGTTAACTTTCCGTACAATTTTCCTTACCGTTTCGCGGTTCATGCCTACGGAATAAGTTCGAAAATAATAAATAAAATAACAATCGCGAACAACAATAACATTTAAAAAATATTTTTAATTTTAAACACTCCTTAAACGTTAAGAAAGGCTTATGACGGAGAAGTTGCACAAAATACGATCAGAAATTTGAATGTTACGAGGTACCTGCGTCCCTTGCATATCGTCGTGCACTCTGTATCGGTTGGTCGCGGAAAGCTTGCAGAATCTCTGCTTCCCGAGGACCACTTACAGGCCTGGCCCGCGGTCTCCTCGGAGCTTTCAAGGACTCGTACATTCTGATCGTTGCGTGGAGCCTAATAACGTTACAAAAGAGGTGCAATGAATATCCGCAGGTACCCGAGCCTTACAAATATTTCGAATATTACTTACCGTGAAAAGCTTTGCCTCGAGGGTGTCGGTTCGTCGGGGTGCATCCTCCGATAACATTCACTAGCCTGCGTATAATTATATTCAGCCGTCACTAGGGCAGCATGCATACGCAGACGACGAGCTTCCATGATTGAAGACGGGAAACATATAAACAGTTAGGTATCGATAACATTTCGTCTTTTGTCATTGCTAGTTACCTGGACGGGCTGTCACGCGCGAGCTTATGGCGCTTCCACGCACTAATTAAATCTGATGGCGATAATGTGTCAAAAACGAACAGCTGACTCGACATTATTTTAGGGGAAAAGCAATGAATTATTGCCCGCAGCTAATTAGAGCGGGCTATAATTTACCACTTTTACCCTAAATAAAAAAAAAGTAATCTCTCGGGCTCTTCTAAAAACCGCTTTTCCATTTCATATTTAAAAAATTCGGAAAAAAAATAACTATATAAGAGACTTGAACTCAAAACCTCCGAGTTTACAAGCAATCGCTCTAGCCAACAGACCGCCGATCCTCATGACTGATGTGATAACGATTTGTCTATCGTTCATCCATCTTTTCCAGGGTAAAATTTTTTTTAGGGCAAAAGCGATGAATTATTGCCCGCAGAAAATTAGAACGGACTATAATTCACCACTTCTACCCTAAAATAAAATAAAAAATTTTATCTCTCGGGCTCTTCTGAAAACCGCTTTTCCATTCCATTCCATTCCACATAAAAAAAAAATTCGGAGAAAAAAAAATAACCATAGACGAGACTTGAACTCAAAACCTCCGAGTTTTCAAGCAATCGCTCTAGCCATCAGACTAGCGATCCTCATAACTGGTATAATAACGATTTATCTATGGTTCATCCATCTTTCGCAGGGTGAAATTTTTTGTAGGGCAAAAGCGATGAATTATTGCTCGCAGCTAATTAGAACGGGCTATAGTTCATCACTTTTACCCTAAATAAAGTGAAATTTTTTATCTCTCGGGCTCTTCATGGTCTCGGGGTGAAAACCCACTAATTAAATCTGATCTCGATAGAGTGTCAAAAACTGACAGCTGACTCGACACTAGAAATAACAATAGAATTGGCTTCATTAATCTTGAGCTAGGAGAGAATAAAATACATTCATCGATCGTACGAACAGAAAATTTCGTGGAGGAAGAGTTGGAGGCACAAATTCCGAGCGGGGAGTAAAAAGAGCCGAAAACGGCGACGCTCCTGCATTGTTCGCTCGCAGTTTGTTATCACGATAACAGCCTTACCGAGTAGATTGTCGTTTTCGCCTCGTACACGGAAAAAAAATATCATTGAATCAAAAAAAAAATAGCATTGATTCAATTAAACGTAACCATTGCGGGCTGCCATCAAAATAAGTAGTTCATGTAACTACATCTGTAATAGTATGCATTTTCTAGAACGGACTCCAGCACAATATCATAAGGTATTGAATTGATGAAGTCTGTTATTCACTTTACTAAACAACAGTGTACGGTGCAAATATACATTGGTTGCATCAAATACGCAATCAATTACTACGATATGTATAAACACCGCCACAATCAAATGTATGATGGTAGGAACAAATTGTGTAATTAATGCAATATATTCTGATAACAAAACAATTTCGCGTATATTTGCTTCGATATCTTCCACGTTTGTTCCGATTATTTTTTACATTATTATTGCACGACCATTAGAATATGTTGATGGAGGAATTACATATGTTTTTGAGTGATCGTTGGAAAGTATTGAATTAAATGCACATAGTTTTAAAGTTAAGTTCATGATTTTGCAGTAATTGCGGATCCATTCGGTTGAAATCGTTACACAGTTGATTGAAATGTAGTCGGCAATGAAACAATAACAGATAGGGTCAATCGAAGTTCATGTATTTTTAAATGAAAAAAATACTTCCTTGAGTAGTAGACTTTTGTAGTTGAGTTATTCATACTTCTATTTAATTTAATACGATTTATTTTCGAGGCAATGATAGTATAGTTACCCCAAGGATTCAATTCAATTGCTTGGAGTACATTCCGATCCGTAAATTATTGCAGATACAACTCCATGTGCAGGTGTTCTTCAAACAAATTCAAGGTATCTGGATTCAATACTACATGTTTGCGAAGTGATTGCCTTTGTTATTGGAGCAAATGATCACCAGATTGGTCCAATTCTATCTACGTGCCAGTTAATCTCACCATTTTGTGAGACAATTGCACGTGAAATTTGTACAAGAGCGGCAGTGATTGGTAGAATACAACTATAGCTCTCCTTGTGAATTAAAAACTTATATTGCACCCTCAGAACAACAGTGTAACATTTTATATGGTAATCCCATAAGAGATGTTACACTGTTGTTCTCGGGGTGCGATATAATCTCACTCATATTACACCAAATAATCGCATACCACAAGTCAAATATACACATATCGCATATTCACCTATGATGGGCGGTTGTTTGTTGTAATGTGATTGAAATTATATAAGTTTTAAATGCACAACGCGAGTCATAATTGTATTCTACTAATCACTACAAATTACTTCACATATTTAAACAGTCTTCAAACAAGTGTTCTGATGAGTAAATCACGCCTTATGGTAGGGTTTCGAAGAGTAAAGAAATTAACAGGTAGAGGAATGAATGAAACAACATTTATTTATAGAATTATTAAAATCAAAAAGCATACAATGAAACGGAACTCGAAACGTTCAATCTAAAATAATAAGAGTATTCTGTGTAAATACCTCGATAAACTGCTATATATCAAGGCACTTAGTTTCTTATAAAGCACTTGTTGTAACGCAACTTAACTATAACGAAGTAGTTAAAAACCATCGAGGTAACTACAATAAGGTACTAAGGTATTGCAGGTACATACATGATACCACGAGGACACATGTGAATATTGCAAGGCACGTGTGTGACGAGATTTTCTTGCGATATAAATCCCCACGAATTCGTCTCCTTTACTTCGTAAGCGAAGTAGTGTTCCGAGAATCGTAGAGTATTCAATGTTTTATATATGAAGTAAACGTCAGATTTGTCGTCGACCAATATATACGAAATTTTTCCGAACATACAGTCGGCGCTGCTAATTGCAATTGTCATGTTTGGTTTATACACGGTCCCGCAAATTTTTATCCACGATGTACATCTGCAATTCGCATGAAAATCAAGAGGTAAGACGGTTTTAAAATCATCATAAAACTCCAAATCAGTAACACTTTCCTGAATAACAACTCCTGTTTTTACTCGCTTATCGAAACCTTTACGTGAGACGAATCTGTAATTCATCAGCAATTGTTGTTTCAAAGCTAACGTGTAAGCTGGATTTTTTCTCGAGGTAATAACTTTTGCAGTTTCTTTTAGTTCTTTGTGTTTTGCTTCGAATCGTATGCATGACATCTGGCTCATGGGCCCGGTCTGTTCCATCGCGCTTGGATAATGTAAGAGCAGGTGATGTTTAGGCTTCAACGTGTCATCGAAAAGTTGTTGGTATAACTTGTGGTGTTCAGTCACTAACTTTTTAAACGTGTCGATCGTTTCGGCAGTCACATCTGGTGCTAATATTATCTTCACAATTTTTCGCAGAATAATATAAATTTTCCACGCTCGATTTTCCTCCGGGATTAAATCTCCGATTAGTATGCCAAAATATCTAAAAAAAACATGCCATCTCAGACGCAGAGTATATGATGTGTCCCTTCTTTATCGCGTCTGCGCTTATCGGAGTAGGCACGTTTTTCGAGTCAGCGGTGCCGTAATCAAAAAATTTAATTCGATAATTTAAAGTTTCTAACGTTAACAACTTTTCTTCCTTTATCAATATTTGCAACAGTTTTCCTAAGTCGTAACGACAGACTCCTTCGAATATATCGTGCATTGGATCAAAACTTACATTGTTCACGATATGAAAAGATGGAATGGAATTGAATACACATTCTTCGTTAACGCCTCTCGTCTGGTCCACTACGTCTTTCGCATAATTGTCAATGGTGCGCAACATTTTTGCGTCTTCAGCAGTCTGAATTTGTTGAATTTTCTTTTCAACTACACAGCGTCTACATGAGTAGTGTTGTACACGAGGTCAACAAATTTAATTTAAAAGGTAATTTGGGAACGTTGCCAAATTAAGAGTGAAACTCAAGTTTGTTTATACAAACTAAATAACAAGTTTATTCAAAGAAAGATAATTAATGTGATCGTTGCCAATATTTCTTGATACAGTCGTCGATTTCTTTGAACATGAGCCTAACTCTGAGACCAACCTCTCTGTTCTCTAATCGAGTTCAGACTGATTATTTCTCGGTCGCGATCCGCGACGTGCAAATTGATGCGTCTGCAATTTTATTACCTGCCCATATTTGGGCATATAGAATCGAGCATCGCCTGATTCTTACTCGGCGATTTGTTGTTGCCGGGTGCACTACCCGGGCGTCATTCGATACTTATTCGGCAAATTCCTACACGTGTCGGCTTTGCGACGCGGTGGATTTGCCAGTAAGTATTTCCCAATGCATTCTCTGATTTATTTAATAGATAAAATAATTCGGGGTACAACATCCCTCCCCCCTTAAAGAGAAAAATTGAGTTTACGAGATTTTTTCGTTTCGCTCGACGCCGTGCGTCGGCCGCTGTTATCGTTGGTGTGGTCAGGTATCGGCTCATGTTTCACTCTCGTAACATTCAGCTGTGAGCTTCGCGGTTCATTCACTCTTCGCTCCACATTATTTGTGCATACGTTGATTTACAATGTCAATGTTACCTTTATTTAATTATTTGTGTATAGTTCCCGGTTATTAATGTTAACGAAAAAATTATTATTATTATTAATTTTTTTTTTCCGTTGTACACGATTTATTTTTCTACATCGTGCTAGTACTTTGTTTGTTCCGTTGAAATCCCACCCGGAGTTGGCCAATTGTTGATTTTCGTTTTGGCGCTCGCGGTATGGTTGAGCGCGGACATGGTTTTAATTCGACTTCCTCCGGTGGGGTTACGACTTCGACAGTCGTTCTTTTTCTTGGAATGTATTTATATATGATGAAAATTATAAGCGATACAAGTGTTATTGTCCCTATCGAATATCCGCCTATGGTATAATAGTATTGTTTTTCGTCGTTTGTTATTTTTTCTAATTCTTTTTTCACTTGTTGGATTCCCATGCCGATTTGATTTAGTTCTTGTGGATTGTTTATTACTCTTTTTAATTTAAGTTGTTCGCTTGCGCTTTCCACTTTCGGTATAAGTTCGTTTTCGCTGATGCCTAGTGTTAGGTTAAATGATGGTAAATATGTGTCGAACACTTTCTGAGTAATTCGTCGCACTGTTTCTATTTTATAGTCCTTGGCAGTCACCGTGCATTTCCCTATCAAAGCCAGTATCCCTGAACCCTGAAGTTTTTCATACTTCTGGGGTTGATTATAACATTTAATTTCGACGGTCTCTGTCGTCGGAGTCACGTACAGCCATCTACCTAGTTGTTTCATAGTTATTATTATGGGTCTTTTTAGTGTTACAATTCGTTTTGCGCATTCGGTGTGTGCACTGTCTATGTTAGAATAGGTTACCACCTCGCAGGGTGCGTCTTCGTTTATGGATAATGACGGATGATGCGGCTTACATATGTATCTACTTTGTTTATGTTTGCATTCGTCGAGCTCGGCCTCGGACATTTTTAAATACCGCTGATGTTCCCTGTCTACTATTACGGGTCCAGCGTTTGTTTCGATGTATTGGTAAGTCTGATTCGCGGCGCGTGTCGGTAACGGGTATGCTTTGCTGACGCGGTATTCTTGCGTTCCGACCAGCGGTATCTCTACCACTACTATACTACTGCGTCGCGTCGGCTGAAGGCCTTGAGTTCTGCTATCTCTAGCAGGTTGTGCGCCTCGCTCCGCACTATCGGTGTGGGGAAGCTCCGACCCGTCGGTATGTGTGGGAGCGCGTTAGTAAGATATTCTATTAGCTTCTTTGGCGTTACTACATTCGGGTTTATTATTCCATGCGACAGGTTGGACACAAAGCTTATTAATTCGAGTACCTCGTCTAATAATGATTCTATTATTGCTTCTAACGCGTTTATGTGCTCGTCTAATGTCTGTCTGGCTATTATAGAGGATATTTTGTAATTAATGCACTGCTCCACTTTGATTACTATATTTTTTAGAGCTTTCTCATTTTCCTCAATGTGGTTTACCAATTGGTTGAACACGTCGATAGTCGTTTCGACTATTTGGAGTTGGTCGTGCATTATTTTTTCGATTGATTTTTGCTTATTTTGAACTGCCTGTATTTCACTGTCTATACGTATTGCGTCAGTCGCGTCCATGTTTCCGGTAATGGATTTTACTATAGTCCCTAATCCGTCTATTAGTCCTCTGCGATCTCGTTGGTTTTTATTTAATATTTCGTGCAGTACGTCCATTGTTTCTATTATTCTGCCGTTCATTTCTGTGAGCGTGGTGTCGAGTATGGAGCACAAAAAATCGAAGGACATTTGTTTTTTACACAGTTGCTCTAATTCTCTCAGATTTGTTAAAATTTCTTGCTCTCTTACGCGTAGCGATTTTAAATCCAGGTTTATTACGAGCCTCCATATATCTTGAGCGACGGTAAGGGTTCCAATTTCTTCGTAGAACATTCCTGGCGAGTCAGTGAATTTTCGTATTTCATACGATGTGTTGGTGGTTGTCGCTGCCTCCTGATGGCTTGATAGTGCCGTGAGCCTGGAAGTCGGATAAAATTTCTGAGTTGTGTGTGTGTAGAATTTTTTTTTTTTTTCTCGTTTAGGCCCTATTCAGCAGTTTTTTAATTCTCGCGTTCCGTCGCGTCTGTCCCTGCCTCATTCTTCTTTGAGCTATCGCCAACGTCAGTCGTGAAAAAAAAATTTTCGTGAAATTAATTATGGACAGTTACCGAGTGATCGTTTGTGGAGGAGCGGGTATGCCCGTGAATTTGCGGAGGCAGGCGGTGAGTTTTCGTTTTTTTTTTTCGTTTCGTTCGTTTCGTTTTTCGTTTTCTTTATTTTTTATTTCTCCGTTTTTTTTTCTATTTGTCTCCCTGTAGCTGGCGATGTTTCCCCCGAGGGTGCTCTCCCCGGAGACAATCTTCCTTCGCCGTGCCTTGGAAGTTCGGCATGCTCGCCGTCGGCTGCGGATTGCCATTGACGCCCTTTGGGGTGATGGAGTGTTCCGCGGAGAGTCCGAGCCGTATCCCGATTTTATCGGCCTCGTCGCCCTTTTTGAGGAAGATCGTTGGTGGTGTCCCGTATGCTATTATCGGGATGGTGCCTGTTCCATGTAATTTGTGGACGTAATAATAAATTAGGGTTTTTCCCCTCTTATGGTTTTGTTAAACCTTAATTGATGGTGTTGTTTTTTATTTAATTATGGCGTTAATTCTTTGCGTTTATTCGGAGTTAATATATATATGTAGATATTTTTTATTTCAATTTATTTTGTTTTATTTTATTTTTTATTTTTATTTTTTTTTTTATTTTTTTTTTCTTCTGGTGTATGTTTATACTCCGCACCGTATGTGGGTCCAGGCTAGGACTCCACGAAATGCTGCAGTCGATTGGCGTGAATTTTTACCGATTTCTTCCCTTTTTTTATCGTATAGTTTACCGCGGAGTGTTTGGCGATTATCTCATATGGTCCGATTTTTTTCGGCGTTAATTTAGCTGATCTGCCCCGTCGTACGGTGGGATCGTACACGAGGACTTTGTCTCCTACTTTAAAGTCGGTTATTTTGCTCTTTTTATCATAATCTATTTTTGATTTTTCTTTCGCGGCGATTAGATGGGACCGGGCGAATTTCCATGCGATTCTTAATCGCTCTTTTAATTCCTGCACGTAGTCGTCGTAGGTGTAGGTGAGTCGCGGCTCCCGTTTCAGCGCCGTCGGTATCTCCGCCGGGTCACCGTACACCACCTCGTGCGGCGTGAGACCCGTGGCTGTGTGCGGGGTGGTGTTATACGTGAACATCGCGTATGGTAACCACTCATCCCAGTTTTCTTGGTCTTCGTCGGCGTAATTTTTTAGATATTCGGCCAATGTCCTGTGGGACCGTTCCAGGGCTCCATTCGATTCGGGGTGATACGCTGTCGTTTGGATTTTCGTTATTTTCAATAGCTTACACATTTCTTTAAAGGTGTCGCTAAGAAAATTCGTCCCTTGATCGGACAGAATGGTACCTGGGGTACCATAGCGGCATATTATTTCCGTCACGAGGGCTTTCGCGACTTCCTTCGCCTCTTGATTTTTTATTGGAATTGCGGCGCTGTACTTTGTGAGGGAGTCCTGAAACGTAAGTATGCATTTGTTTCCGGCAGAGGTTTCTGTCAGCGGTCCGACAATATCGACGGCGCATTTTTCAAATGCTCGGCTCGGTGTGTCGGTGATGACCATCGGTGCCCTTCCTCTCGGAGTTATTTTATTAGTTTGGCATTTCTTGCATTTCGAAATGTATTCTTCGACTTCCTTTCTCATGCCTGGCCAGCGATATTGGAGCTGGATGCGCTGGAGCGTTCTCGCCGTGCCCTGGTGCCCACCCAGAGGGGCATCGTGATATTCGCGTATTATTTTTTCGCGCTCGGCCTCGTCGGGGCAGGTTCCGCCTATGCTGCGGCTATCCTCGTCGGGAGCATCGGGTTGCGCGTCGCCGCTATACTCTAGCTGCTGGTGACTGGCCTCCCCGTGCTCCGCGTCCCGCTCTTGGCTCGTCCGCTTCGTGCTGCTGTCCGTACCCGCTGCCTCGCTGTCGACGCGGGTATCGCTTTCTCTGTCGCACAGCTCCGCTCTCGCTTGCGCGCTCGCGGCGGTATCGGCCTCCTCGTCGTCCGCTAGTGCGCTCTCTCTCTTCTCGGGTTTCCTCTTTGTGCGGTCGTTCGTATCTGCCGCTTCGCTGTTTCCTGCTTGTTTTCTCGCTTGCGCTCGCGTCGTGGTGTATATTCGGCTAAGAGCGTCGGCGTTCGTATTAATTTTTCCCGCTTTATAATGTATCTCGATGTCGTGCTCGGATAATTTGATTTTCCATCGCATGAGCCGAGATCCTGGATCTTTTACTCCGAATAACCACGTGAGGGGTTTATGATCAGTAACCACCTTAAATCGGGTTCCATATATGTATGGTCGGAATTGTGTTGTTGCCCAGACGATAGCGAGCAATTCTTTTTCCGTTGTCGTGTAGTTTTGCTCGGCTTTATTAAGTGTGCGGCTCGCGTAGCACACGGGTAGGTCTTGACCTACCTCGCCCTGCGATAGGATAGCTCCTATCGCCTTATCTGATGCGTCGGTCGTTACCACGAACTGTTTCTCGAAGTCCGGGTACTGTAGGATCGGTGCCGTTGTCAGCGTTGTTTTTAATTTTTCGAAAGCCTCGTCTTGCCTCGGTGTCCACTCGAATTTTATATCTTTTTTGGTTAGCTCGGAGAGAGGTTTGGCTGTCTTCGCGAAATCTTTAATAAATTTCCGATAATATCCTGCTAGCCCTAGGAATGATTGTACGCCCTTAACGTTTTTTGGCGTAGGAAAATTTTTTACAGCTATGATTTTTTCAGGATCTGGTTTTACTCCCTTTTCAGATATGACGTGCCCGAGGTACTGGGTTTCTTTTTTCATGAAATGGCATTTTTTCGGCTGGATCGACAACTTGGCTTCTCTGAGTCGTTGGAAAATTTCTGTTAGTCGTTTATTGTGTTCTGCGAGCGTTGTTCCGTAGATTACGATGTCGTCCAAATATACGTAGCATTTTACCCCTTGCAGTCCGGACAGTACGGAATTCATGAGTCTTTGGAAAGTCGGCGGTGCGTTTTTTAAGCCGAAGGGCATACGAGTGTACTCGAAGTGCCCTTGTGGTGT
Organism: Ichneumon xanthorius; assembly: GCA_917499995.1. Taxonomy (NCBI): domain Eukaryota; kingdom Metazoa; phylum Arthropoda; class Insecta; order Hymenoptera; family Ichneumonidae; genus Ichneumon; species Ichneumon xanthorius. The sequence continues at coordinate 1,153,606 of CAKJTD010000002.1, forward strand.
TGAGAATGCCGTTTTTTCTTTGTCGCTCTCCGCCATCGGGATTTGATGGAATCCCGAGGCGAGATCGAGCGTGGTAAAATACTGTGCTTTTCCCAACTGGTCCAATATTTCGGTGATATTGGGCAGTGGGTAGGAGTCTCCAATCGTAGCTTCGTTTAGTTTTCGGAAGTCTACGACGACTCTCATACGCGCTTTTCCCGTGGCGTCGGGTTTCTTCGCTACGACCAATAGCGGCGCGTTCCATTGGCTTCGGCTCGGTTGAATTATTCCATCGTTTAACATTTCCTGGGTTTGTTTCTGGACCTCCCTTTTGTGGGCCTCGGGTAGTCGATACGGGTTGACCTTGATCGGTCGAGTCCCCTCCTGGAGCGGTATGGTGTGCTCGGCCTTGTCCGTACATTGGAGTTTGTCCCCCTCCAGGTGAAATGTATCCTCATAATTTTCGCATATTTCTATGAGCGATTTGCGCTCTTCCTCGTTCAGGTGGGCAGTCCGTAATTCCTCGCGTATTTTTTCTAGACGGCTCGCTCCGCTCGCTGCTCCGATTGTACTTATCTGGAGCGCCTCGGTGTCACCTTCGCCTGATAGCTCGGTCAGCGTCAGCGATTCGAGCGTGGCGCAGGGCTGATTGCTTTTTTATGCAATGTAGATAAATGTTTATAGAATGCGTAAACATCATTGAACTTTCGAGAACACGATTCTTGTCGACACGTACATGAGGAATGCACCTTCGCGTAATGGTCCTTTTTGCAGTGAGCTTTTAAAAGTTTTACCGTATCATGAGACGTCACACAGAATGGACAGATGTACATTTTGGATTTTTGTAAATTAGAAAACAAAGAAAAAAGGTTTGTCGGTCGCGGCTTTTCGCCTCGCACGGTTTTCGTAATTTACTGGAACTTCTCTTATTTTACTTCGCACCATCCTCGCTTTCGTTATCATCCAGTGCATTCAACGCGATGATCACTTCGAGAATGTAGGACGGTTTTTTATCGTATTTCGTAGTAAATTTATAGAGCTCACGTTGAATGAGGTACCAGAGATGTGCACTGACTGTCGGATACTCAGCGTTCAGAACGTGGAAGGTCTTGAAACAAGTATCAATGGCTTCGAAACCCGACGTTACGCTGTATAGTATGTTGTCAACCGAGACGAAGTAGGTGTTGATGTTATTGAGAGCTGGCCCAACTACGATTATGTACGGTTGCACAGTCAGACCCATCTGATGCATCGAATTTACTCGCTCGTCTCTGATGCGGGAAACATCATTAGCAGTCTGTAATAATAAACACATGTGAATTAACTATCTCGAAACACGATTTACTTCAAACAAAATTGCGGAATAGTCTTACCGCAGTGTGCACCACGAGGCTTTCTTCGGATTCGATCATTGATGGTTTCCAGTGACCGCGATTTCCTGGGCGGATTCGACCCTTTGGTGGAAGCATGTATGAAAGCAGAGCTAATTGCACAATAGACTTTGCTTCTAGATTTGTATTTACAGGAAAAACAATTGAATTAGTCGATAGTAATGAATTTTCAGAATTATTATCATTCACAACAATAGGTACCTTTGTTCAAATCGCCCTTTAACATGTCACGCAAGTATTGAACTCGAGGAATCTTCTTTTTGTTCTCGGGACAAACTTTTTGAAGACGCTCGAAAAATGTCGGCCAGTGATTGATAGCTCCTTCAACCGTGGAAAGTTGCATCGATTTAAAATCTTCATGGATTAGAGTCCAGCCCTTAGGATGGCGAAGTATCGGCCATTTTTTTATAATCTCTTCAACTTTTCCCGTTCCACTTTTACGTATGTCATCGAGTCTAAGTTGTCTGTTACTGCCCAATGCGATGTAACCACATCCCACGGTTCTTGATTCGTTTCCAGCCAAGCGATACTCTGCTTCGTTTCCTCCGATAAATCTGTAAAGAATTAATACGGTTAATCTGCAATCAAAGCGAATGTCTATAAGATATGTACCTTTTTGCACTTGGTTTTCTTGGTCCTTCGCAGTATCAGCTTTATCGCGACAACCTTTCAGCGCACGATTTGTACGTTGTACTCTGTTCCGCTACGCGATTGCAACCTTGCCTCGTACTGATACAGATTGCTTCGTGCGTGAATTTTTTTTCGGTATAGGTGCTACGTAATATAGGTCGAGACTCTCTTTCGGGAATACTTGTACGATGCCCTTCGCAATGTCGTAAAAGTCGTGCTTGTTGAGTCTCCTTTAGAAAAAAAAACCAATGACATAATATATCAGTTACTTTGACCTGAAGTGAAAAGAAACCGCGATCTAATGTTTGTAAATATACCCTTTTACGGTGTTAATCACGTTGCTGATAATGATTTCGAGTACGTCTTCCCGAGCCTCGCGCGACAGGGAGAGATTCATATACCCTTGGATGATCTTCCGGCCTTGTTCGCTGTTATTCAGTATTTGGTGAACATCCGGCCGTTGCAGTCTCTTGTACATTTCCTTGCCAACGAAACACGTTTGTCTTTTCAAAACCCTTGGGTCCTCTGTCGTCGATGTACCTGGTGTAACGATCTCCGTATCCGATTCCAAACCACTTCCAGATACGCTCTCGGTATCTGAATCGTCGTCAGTTTCTTCCTACAATAATTTGCATGGTATTGTGTCATTAATGAATATAGTACGTTTCGTGCATAGACTCGAAAAAATGCATCAAATGCATCGAAGTATATGTCGTGTATATGAACAGACGAACAGCTCAGAGATTTTTTTTGTAAAAGGCGAAAAAAATGTAAAAATTAATACGAATAGGCTATCTCGCCGGAACATTAATATTGAAATAACACACAACACACCACCACAATCAATCCAGAAAAACAACACACTTAACATGCAAAGACAAAAAAATTTACGCGTTTTTTTTTAATCGGCCTGAACGATGACATCCACTTTGCCTCGAACGCCATCCTTAGACCAATCTCGGGGAAAAGCTCTTTTATTAGCTTCGACGTGAGATCTTTCAGCATATTTTTTGTAATCCCGTGTGCTGTATGTAAAATTGTTAACGAAAATAAAACATGCGATATAATGTATAACGCGATAATATTGTGCCTATCGAAATAAACTCGTTGGAATGTACAAAATATCCTTGCAGCCTTTGTGGTCGGGCAAAACACCGGTGTTATTGAATTACGCAGAAATGTCGTTGAATCAATTACTTCCACGGTTTACATTTTACAAATCTTTGATCTACACTTTTTTTCATTTATAAGCCGTTACTTTTGATTAATACTCTAGGAAATGTCCCGAGTGCTGTATGCAAAATTATTACCAAATGTAAAATATACGGTATACTGTATAACACGATAATAATGTGCCGATCGAAAAATATCCTGCAAGAACATACAAAAGGTCTCGTGGCCTTTGTGTGCGAGCGAAATACCGGTGTTATTCAATCAAAACAACTTTTCATTATTGTGATATAATATGTTATTGAATTATACAGAAATGTCGGCCAATCAATTATTTCCACGATTTCCATTATACAAATCTTTGATCTACACTTTTTTTCATTTATAAACCGTTACTTTCGATTAATAATCTAGGAAATGTTCCGAGTGCTGTATGCAAATTACCAAATTTAAAATATACGGTATACTGTATAACACGATAATAATGTGCCGGTCGAAAAATATCCTGCAAGAACTACAAAAGGTCTCGTGGCCTTTGTGTGCGAGCGAAACACCGGCGTTATTGAATCAAAATAACCTTTCATTATTGTGATATAATATGTTATTGAAGTATACAGAAATGTCGTTCAATCAATTATTTCCAGGATTGCCATTATACAAATCTATGATAATCGGTATTTTCTACTTTTAAGCCGTTTCTTTTGTTTAACACGCTCGGAAAAGTAAAAAAAAAACACATCATTCCCTCGTACTGTACAGAAAAGCATGGAAAACGATATAATATAATGAAAGTGTCTCGTACCTTCGAAACGTTGCACGACGTTTGCTTCTAAGCCCCACGACTCGAGAAATTTTTTCGTCTCCTCATCAGCCATATCGACGAGATTTCACTTTACACGTTCACTTTCACACAATCGATGTGACGTAAACTCACTATTATCACTATTATAAATAATTTTAGCAAAAGTAGCGATTATAGATGCACGAAATACGACGTGTCGACGCGCAGTACAGCCGAGAACTCGCTCCAGCTCGTCGCTACCTCCCCTGTTTCTCCGGTGACGGCGTAAGACAACAGCGTGTAACCGCGTATTAATTTATACATAAAATATTTTTTAAAACCGTCAACACGCAGATGTTGTACCCCGAATTATTTTATCTATTAAAATTAAAAGAAGCATTAAATAAATCAGAGAATGCATTGGGAAATACTTACTGGCAAATCCACCGCGTCGCGAAGCCGACACGTGTAGGAATTTGCCGAGTAAGTATCGAATGATGCCCGGGCAGTGCACCCGGCAACGACAAATCGCCGAGTAAGAATCAGGCGATGATCGATTCTTTATGCCCAAATATGGGCAGGTAATAAAATTGCAGACGCATCAATTTGCACCTCGCGGATCGCGATCGGGAAATTGACAGTCTGAACTCGACGAGAGAACAGAGAGGTTGGTCTCAGAGTTAGGCTCATGTTCAAAGAAATCGACGACTGTATCAAGAAATATTGGCAACGATCAAAGTAATTATCTTTCTTTGAATAAACTTGTTATTTAGTTTGTATAAACAAACTTGAGTTTCACTCTTAATTTGGCAACGATCCCAAATTACCTTTTAAATTAAATTTGTTGACCTCGCGTACAACAAAATTGGTGGCAGCGGTGGGATCCGCCAAAAGTCTTGTACACAAACATAACAAGAAATTAACGACGGCAAGTGCCGAAAAGACCAGTGCGAACGTCAGCATCGACACGCACAGAAGAAGTATTATTCACCAACACCGGTGACACCGAGTCTCGACAACGCGGACGTTGAAAGGAGACACCGACGCAAGTTCAACACGCAGACGTTGAATTGCGAGTAGCCGAGCCCGACACACAGACGTCGAGGCCACGAAGGAAGCAGAGACAACCGTCATCCCGAGGATCGACGAGGAGAGACCAACCCAGGAGTCCCGAGGACTACCGGAAGGATCAGCAGCATCCAGGAAGGACGACAGCAGCTCGTCAAAGTACAATCCCGAACGAGAGGAAGACAAAAATCCGCGATGTGGAAAATTCTACTCCTGTAAGTGGCAGTCACAATTTTAGTTGCGAAAATCAAAGCCAGTTAGGAATATATGTCCGACGACGATCGAGCGAGATCTTTAAAATTACCGGGAACAAGAGTACTGTCAAGGTCACTAGACTCATTCATAAATAATTTTCTAAATTTCGAAACCGTAGAGACGGAAGAAAATATCCGACCAAAAAAGCGCGTAAAATCATCCGGGTTAGAGCTAGAGTCACCCGACACCTCGCGCGAAACCGAACACGAGTATTACGATACTGTCGAGACCGAAAGAAATTACGGAATAAATTTAATAGATTTTTCTTTGCTCGATAACACCGTACTAGAACCTCCCGAAATGCCGGACGCCGTCGTACACATGACGTTGAAGGAGGCAAGAACATTAATTCCGCGTTTCGACGGGTCAAAACCCGAGGAGGTAGACGATGTAATAAACGCTTACGAATACGCTGACGAACAGGTAGCCGAGGCTGACAGACCCGACCTGTTGAAAGCCGTGCTAAAAACAAAAATAGTAGGGAAAGCCGCAAAAGACATAAAATACAAACAGATAAATTCTTTCAAAAAATTCAGGGAAGAAATGACCGCACTGTACGGGACGCAACGGACAGTCGCCGCGTTACAGGTAGAATTCAATACAAGCAAACAGAAACCGAACGAGACAGTATTAGCTTTCGGACAGAGACTTGAGAAAATTATGATGGAACTAATAGACGCGAGCACGATAAACGAGGACACGGACGTTCAGAAAAAAACGATCGAGGGATACATCCGTCAAATGGGCCTCAATAACTTCGAGAGGGGGCTCAGACGCGAGTATCAGCTGATCGTCAAGGCACGCGGGTTTGCGGACCTCCAGTCGGCCATGAAGGGGGCCATGGAGGAAGAAAAAACGGTACAGGGCAACGACTCCATCAACAAGCAGACGCATGGCGACAAGTCCGCGCAAAAATGCCACAATTGCGGGAAGCCCGGGCACTTCGCCAGGGAGTGCAGGGGCCCGACGGGACGGTCCAGTCTACCCGGACCCGGGGGACGACGGTCCCTAAATACCGTAGAAATAGTCTGCAACTACTGCAAAAAGAAAGGACACGTCTATAACGAGTGCCGAGGACGCTTGCGCGACGAAGCCGCAGGTAATCAGAGTCAGGGAAATAACGGAAACAATAATTCTCGCGGACGAGGAAATTATCGAGGTCGAGGAAATTACCGCGGACGAGGAAACTACCAGGGGCGAAACAATTACCAGGGTCAAAATAATTGGCAAGGCCAAAATAATTGGCAAGGCCAAAATAATAATCCAGGACAAAACGGTCAAGGACAAAACGGACAGGGACAAGGAAATACCCCTGCACCAGAGACAAAAAAGAAAACCCTGGGGATGCTGCGCCTGAACACCCTCACCGCATGGGGAAGCGAGGAAAAACCTCGCGAGACGATACGCCTGTACACAGTAGACCTGCCAACGCCGAGCGAGACAGCAAGCGATTTCCACATCGAATCGCCGGTAGCAAACATTGGCATCCTCACTCTCAAGGCCGACACAGGAGCTCAGTGCAGCATCCTGAAAGAATCCACGCTGACATCCGACACTCCGATCGAGGAAGCCGCCGTCGACCTAGCAGGTGTAGCGGGAAAAGTAATAAAACCCTTATGCCGCGCTCAGGTGACACTGGACACCCTACGGTCGCTATCAAACATTGGTTTTACGTCGTAGGCAACGACGTACCGCTTAACGTCGACGGATTGCTCGGAATGGAATTCATCAAAAAACACAAGGCCGACATATTAGGGGGAGAAATATTAAAATTATACGGACACTGTATGCCGCTAATCGACGGGGCAACCACCGTAAATTTACCCCCTCGAAGCGAAAATTTATTGCATGCAAAAACACGCAGCAAATTTATAGGACTCGTCCGAAAAATCGAAATAGGCAAAGGAATAATCCTAGGGTCATGTGTCACACCGCCGAAGGGAAACAGCTGCGTCGTGAGCATCGTAAACACGACGGAAAAAGAAGCACGGGTGCAGCGACCGACCGTCACGCTCGAACCGCTGACGCTGACCGAGCTATCAGGCGAAGGTGACACCGAGGCGCTCCAGATAAGTACAATCGGAGCAGCGAGCGGAGCGAGCCGACTAGAAAAAATACGCGAGGAATTACGGACTGCCCACCTGAACGAGGAAGAGCGCAAATCGCTCATAGAAATATGCGAGAAATACGAAGATATATTTCACCTGGAGGGGGACAAACTCAAATGCACGGACAAGGCAGAGCACTCTATACCGCTCCAGGAAGGGACTCGACCGATCAAGGTCAACCCGTATCGACTACCTGAGGCCCACAAAAAGGAGGTCCAGAAACAAACCCAGGAAATGTTAAACGATGGAATAATTCAACCGAGCCGAAGCCAATGGAACGCGCCGCTATTGGTCGTAGCGAAGAAACCCGACGCCACGGGAAAAGCGCGTATGAGAGTCGTCGTAGACTTCCGAAAACTAAACGAAGCTACGATTGGAGACTCCTACCCACTGCCCAATATCACCGAAATATTGGACCAGTTGGGAAAAGCACAGTATTTTACCACGCTCGATCTCGCCTCGGGATTCCATCAAATCCCGATGGCGGAGAGCGACAAAGAAAAAACGGCATTCTCAACACCACAAGGGCACTTCGAGTACACTCGTATGCCCTTCGGCTTAAAAAACGCACCGCCGACTTTCCAAAGACTCATGAATTCCGTATTGTCCGGACTGCAAGGGGTAAAATGCTACGTATATTTGGACGACATCGTAATCTACGGAACAACGCTCGCAGAACACAATAAACGACTAACAGAAATTTTCCAACGACTCAGAGAAGCCAAGTTGTCGATCCAGCCGAAAAAATGCCATTTCCTGAAAAAAGAAACCCAGTACCTCGGGCACGTCATATCTGAAAAGGGAGTAAAACCAGATCCTGAAAAAATCATTGCTGTAAAAAATTTTCCTACGCCAAAAAACGTTAAGGGCGTACAATCATTCCTAGGGCTAGCAGGATATTATCGGAAATTTATTAAAGATTTCGCGAAGACAGCCAAACCTCTCTCCGAGCTAACCAAAAAAGAGGTAAAATTCGAATGGACTCCGAGGCAAGACGAGGCTTTCGAAAAATTAAAAACAACGCTGACAACGGCACCGATCCTACAGTACCCGGACTTCGAGAAACAGTTCGTGGTAACGACCGACGCATCAGATAAGGCGATAGGAGCTATCCTATCGCAGGGCGAGGTAGGTCAAGATCTACCCGTGTGCTACGCGAGCCGCACACTGAATAAAGCCGAGCAAAACTACACGACGACGGAGAAAGAATTGCTCGCTATCGTCTGGGCAACAACACAATTCCGACCATACATATATGGAACCCGATTTAAGGTGGTTACTGATCATAAACCCCTCACGTGGTTATTCGGAGTAAAAGATCCAGGATCTCGGCTCATGCGATGGAAAATTAAATTATCCGAGCACGACATCGAAATACATTATAAAGCCGGAAAAATTAACACGAACGCCGACGCTCTGAGTCGAATATACACCACGACGCGAGCGCAAGCGAGAAAGCAAGCAGGAAACAGCGAAGCGGCAGATACGAACGACCGCACAAAGAGGAGAGCCGAGAAGAGAGAGAGCGCACTAGCGGGCGACGAGGAGGCCGATACCGCCGCGAGCGCGCAAGCGAGAGCGGAGCTGTGCGACGGAGAGATCGATACCCGCGTCGACAGCGAGGCAGCGGGTACGAACAGCCGCACAAAGCGGACGAGCGAAGAGCGGGACGCGGAGCACGGGGAGGCAAGCCACCAGCAGCTAGAGTATAGCGGCGACGCGCAACCCGATGCTTCCGACGAAGATAGCCGCAGCATAGGCGGAACCTGTCCCGACGAGGCAGAGCGCGGAAAAATAATACGCGAATATCACGATGCCCCCCTGGGTGGGCACCAGGGCACGGCGAGGACGCTCCAGCGTATACAGCTCCGATATCACTGGCCAGGCATAAGGAAGGAAGTCAACGACTACATTTCCAAATGTAAAAAATGTCAACTAAATAAAATATTCCCGAGAGGAAGGGCACCGATGGTCATCACCGACACACCGAGCCGAGCATTCGAAAAATGCGCTGTCGACATCGTAGGACCGTTAACGGAAACTTCCGCTGGAAACAAATGCATACTCACCTTTCAGGACGCTCTCACCAAGTACAGCGCTGCAATACCGCTAAAAAATCAAGAGGCTAAGGAAGTAGCCAAAGCTCTCGTGACCGAAATAATATGCCGTTACGGGACACCGGGAACCATTCTGTCCGACCAAGGGACGAATTTTCTTAGCGACACATTTAAGGAAATGTGCAAGTTATTGAAGATAACGAAAATTCAAACGACGGCGTACCATCCCGAATCGAACGGAGCTCTGGAACGATCTCACCGAACATTGGCCGAATACCTACAAAATTACGCCGACGAAGACCAGGAAAACTGGGACGAGTGGTTACCATACGCAATGTTTACGTATAATACCACGCCACACACAGCTACGGGTCTCACGCCACACGAGCTGGTGTACGGTGACCGGGCGGAGATACCGACGGCATTGAAACAAGAGCCGCGGCTCACCTACACCTACGACGACTACGTGCAAGAATTAAAAGAACGATTAAGAGCCGCATGGAAACTCGCCCGATCCCATCTCATCGCCGCGAAGGAAAAATCGAAAATAAACTACGGACAAAAAATCTAAAATAACCGAATTCCAAGTCGGAGACAAGGTCCTCGTGTACGACCCCACAGTACGACGAGGCCGATCGGCTAAATTAACCCCAAAGAAAATCGGAAGCCTCAGCGTCGCTCAAGATATATGGAGACTAGCGATAAACTTGGACTTAAAATCGCTACGTGTGAGAGAGCAGGAAATATTAACGAGTCTAAGGGAATTAGAAAAACTATGCAAGAATCAAACATCATTTGATTTCTTGTGTTCCGTACTCGATACCACGCTCACGGAAATGAACGGCCGGATAGTCGAGACAATGGACGTATTACAGGAAATATTGAACAAAAATCGACGAGACCGCAGAGGACTGATAGACGGCCTAGGGACTATAGTAAAATCAATTACCGGAAATATGGACGCGACTGACGCCGTACGCATCGATAACGAAATACAAGCTATACAAAATAAACAGAAATCGATCGCAAAAGTAATGCAAGACCAAATTCAAATAGTCGAAACGACTTTCGACGTGTTCAACCAATCGGTAAACCACATTGAGGAAAATGAGAAAGCTCTAAAAAATATAGTAATCAAAGTGGAGCAGTGCATTAATTACAAAATATCCTCTATAATAGCCAGACAAACATTAGACGAGCACATAAACGCGTTAGAAGCAATAATAGAATCATTATTAGACGAGGTAATCGAACTGATAAGCTTTGTGTCCAACCTGTCGCATGGAATAATAATCCCAGAGGTAATAACGCCAAACAAATTAATAGAGTATCTTACCGACGCGCTCCCACACATACCAAGGGGTCGAAGCTTCCCCACACCGATAGTACGGAGCGAGGCACACAACCTGCTAGAGATAGCAGAACTTAAGGCCTTCAGCCGACGCGACGCAGTAGTAGTAGTAGTAGAGATACCGCTGGTCGGAACGCAAGAATACCGCGTCAGCAAAGCATACCCGCTACCGACACGCGCCGCGAATCAGACCTACCAATACATCGAAACAAACGCGGAACCCGTAATAGTAGACAGGGAACATCAGCGGTATATAAAAATGTCCGAGGCCGAGCTCGACGAATGCAAACATAAACAAAGTAGATACATATGTAAGCCGCATCATCCGTCATTATCCATAAACGAAGACGCACCCTGCGAGGTGGTAACCTATTCTAACCTAGACAGTGTACATACCGAATGCGCTAAAAGAATTGTAACATTAAAACGACCCATAATAATAACCATGAAACAACCGGGTAGATGGCTATACGTAACCCCCACGACCGAGACCATCGCAATCAAATGTTACAATCAATCCCAGAAGTACGAAAAACTTCAGGGTTCAGGTATACTGGCTTTGATAGGGAAATGTACCGTGACTGCCAAGGATTATAAAATAGAAACGGTACGACGAATTACGCAGAAAGTGTTCGATACATACTTACCACCATTCAACCTAACATTAAGCATCAGCGAACATGAACTTATACCGAAAGTGGAAAGTGCGAGTGAACAACTAAAATTAAAAAGGGTTATAAACAACCCACAGGAATTAAACCAAATCGGTATGCGAATTCAGCAAGGAAAAAAGGACTTAGAAAAAATTACAAAGGACGAAAACCAATATTATTATACCATAGGTGGTTATTCAATAGGGACAATAGCACTTGTAGCGCTAATTATCTTCATTATATACAAATACATTCCAAGACAACGAACGACCATCGAAGTCGTAACACCACCGGAGGAAGTACAGCTAAAGCCATGTCCGCGCTCAGCTGTGCCGCGAGCGCCAAAACGAAAAACAACAGTCGGTAACCTCCGGGTAGGGTTTCAACGGAATAAGCAAAGTACCAGCACGATGTAGAAAAAATAAATCGTGTACAACGAAAAAAAAAAAAAAATTATTAATAACAATAGTAATCATTTTTCGTTTATATTAATAACCGGGAACTACAAATAAATAATTAAATAAACAAATAAATAAATAAAGGTAACATTGGAATTGTAAATCAACGTATGCACAAATAATGTGGAGCGAAGAGTGAATGAACCGCGCAGCTCACAGCTGAATGTTACGAGAGTGAAACATGAGCCGATACCTGACCACAACCAACGATAACAGCGGCCGACGCACGGCGTCGAGCCAAACGAAAAAATCTCGTAAACTCAATTTTTTCTCTTTAAGGGGGGAGGGATGTTGTACCCCGAATTATTTTATCTATTAAAATTAAAAGAAGCATTAAATAAATCAGAGAATGCATTGGGAAATACTTACTGGCAAATCCACCGCGTCGCGAAGCCGACACGTGTAGGAATTTGCCGAGTAAGTATCGATTGATGCCCGGGCAGTGCACCCGGCAACGACAAATCGCCGAGTAAGAATCAGGAGATGATCGATTCTTTATGCCCAAATATGGGCAGGTAATAAAATTGCAGACGCATCAATTTGCACCTCGCGGATCGCGATCGGGAAATTGACAGTCTGAACTCGACGAGAGAACAGAGAGGTTGGTCTCAGAGTTAGGCTCATGTTCAAAGAAATCGACGACTGTATCAAGAAATATTGGCAACGATCAAAGTAATTATCTTTCTTTGAATAAACTTGTTATTTAGTTTGTATAAACAAACTTGAGTTTCACTCTTAATTTGGCAACGATCCCAAATTACCTTTTAAATTAAATTTGTTGACCTCGCGTACAACACAGAAAACAATCGCGATAAATATTACACAATTACATATACATTTATAAAGATCGAATTAATGCATAGAAAAACTGTGTGCTAACCGCATTTAGTGTTAATTATTAGGGACTACTTTGAACTGGCGTAAGCACGGCGGTTTAGCAGTAGCCGTCGTTCTTGGACTTCCTACTAACTTTGTTGTCATAACTGATTCCCGAGTGATAGGGACAAAGTAAGCTTAAATCGAAACAAAGGCAGATCTGTTCTCTATGAGACAATGTGCCCTCGCACCAATACAATCACCATCGTTGTTAGTCAATCGATTAAGTGGAAAATAACCAGTACACAATGACATAAACATTCACTACAAGAAAATATGCCTGTGAGATTTTCGTATACGATGTAACATGAGCTATTTTCTTCGAAAAGCACGTTAATATCATCCAACAGCGTCGACTCATTGAACAGATACCCGGTGACATACCCGGTCGGATTGAATATACCTGCGTACGTGCATGAATCAAATTCGAAATTCAATGAACTACGTATGCTGTTGACGCAAAATATTGTGTGTTTCGATTGAACGCTAAATTACTGCATTAAAAAATGCTGCTATGAAACATTTTAGAAAGACATGTATTGATGCGATAAAATAACCACTTGGTTCAAGGGAAGATGTCTGTGAAGCAATACTTCAAATGTTCTCAAAAGCGTCATTAAATTGCGGTAATAACGCAAGCATCGAATGTATTAAATCGGTTAGCAGATGTGTTTGGAATATCATCAAATTTCCAATCGCAGCACTGTACATTTTTTAAATTCATGTATCATTGAAAGAATTATATATGTATTTCGGGAGATAGTACAATTGATCGAGTCAAATGCATTTTTTGATAGCATGGTACTATTGATTGCAATTACACCGTTCTTAAAACACAACAGACATGCCGTCGTGCCGATGTTGATGCTATTGAATCAATGAAGTTTATTTCAAGTACATTAATGCTATTGAAACAACGATATTTTTTTTTCAGTGTATAATTAGTCGATGGAAATATTTTGTGGAGGAAGAGTTGGAGGCATAAATTCCGAGCGGGGAGTAACAAGAGCCGAAAACGGCGAAGCTGCTGCATTGTTTGCTCGCTGTTTGTTATCACGATAACAGCCTTACCGAGTAGATTGTCGTTTTCGTCTCGTATAAATTAGTCGATGGAAAAATTTTGTAGGGGAAGAGTTGGAGGCATACATTCCGAGCGGGGAGTAAAAAGAGCCGAAAACGGCGACGCTGCTGCATTGTTCGCTCGCAGTTTGTTATCACGATAACAGCCTTACCGAGTAGATTGTCGTTTTCGCCTCGTATAAATTAGTCGATGTAAAAATTTTGTGGAGGAAGAGTTGGAGGCATAAATTCTGAGCGGGGAGTAAAAAGAGCCGAAAACGGCGACGCTCCTGCATTGTTCGCTCGCAGTTTATTATCACGATAACAGCCTCACCGAGTAGATTGTCGTTTTCGCTTCGTATAATTAGTCGAAGGAAAAATTTTGTGGGGGAAGAGTTGGAGGCATAAATTCCGAGCGGGGAGTAAAAAGAGCGGAAAACGGCGAAGCTGCTGCATTGTTCGCTCTCAGTTTGTAATTACGATAACAGCATTACCGAGTAGATTGTCGTTTTCGCCTCGTATAAATTAGTCGATGGACAAATTTTGTGGAGGAAGAGTTGGAGGCATAAATTCCGAGCGGGGAGTAAAAAGAGCCGAAAACGGCGAAGCTGCTGCATTGTTTGCTCGCAGTTTGTTATCACGATAACAGCCTTACCGAGTAGATTGTCGTTTTCGCCTCGTATAAATTAGTCGATGGAAAAATGTTGTGGGGGAAGAGTTGGAGGCATACATTCCGGGCGGGGAGTAAAAAGAGCCGAAAACGGCGACGCTCCTGCATTGTTCGCTCGCAGTTTGTTATCACGATAACAGCATTACCGAGTAGATTGTCGTTTTCGCCTCGTATAATTAGTCGATGGAAAAATTTTGTGGGGGAAGAGTTGGAGGCATACATTCCGAGCGGGGAGTAAAAAGAGCCAAAAACGGCGAAGCTGCTGCATTGTTCGCTCTCAGTTTGTAATCACGATAACAGCATTACCGAGTAGGTTGTCGTTTTCGCCTCGTATAAATTAGTCGATGGAAAAATTTTGTTGAGGAAGAGTTGGAGGCATACATTCCGAGCGGGTAATAAAAAGAGCCGAAAACGGCGACGCCCCTACATTGTTTGTTCGCATTTTGTTATCGCGATAACAACAGCCTTACCGAGTACATTGACGTTTTCGCCTCGAGTAAATAGTCGATTAAAAATGTTGACAATGGAGTCTCGGAGAATCCAATTTGGAGCGCTGAGTGAAAAGAGCCGAAAACGGCGACGCTCCTACATTGTTTGTTCGCATTTTGTTATCGCGATAACAGCCTTACCGAGTACATTGACGTTTTCGCCTCGAGTAAATAGTCGATTAAAAATTTTGACAATGGAGTTTCGGAGAATCCAATTTGGAGCGCTGAGTGAAAAGAGCCGAAAACGGCGATGCTCCTACATTGTTTGTTCGCATTTTGTTATCGCGATAACAGCCTTACCGAGTACATTGATGTTTTCGCCTTGTCTAATTAGTCGATGGAAAAATGTTGTAAAGGAAGAGTTGGAGGCCTAAATTCCGAGCGGGGAGTAAAAAGAGCCGAAAACGGCAACGCTCCTGCATTGTTTGCTCGCCGTTTGTTACAACAAGAAGAGTATTGCCGGGGACATTGTCGTTTTCGCCTCCCGTAATTAGTCGAATGAAAATGTTTTCAGATGGAGCTTTTTCGCTTGTCGATTCCACACGGTGTCGTAATGCACTAGTACGTATGTTACCCGTATGTGTGAGGAGAAAAAAAAAGTAACCATGGACGAGACTCGAACTCGAACCCTCCAAGTTTCCAAGCGATCACTCTAGCCACCAGACTACCGATCCTCATGTTCACTTTGATAACGATGTGTCTATCGTTCATCCATTCTTTCCAGAGAACATTTTTTTTAGGGCAAAAGCGATGAATTATTGCCCGCAGCTAATTAGAACGGGCTATAATTCATCACTTTTACCCTAAATAAAATAAAAATGTTTATCTCTCGGGCACGGAGTGAAAATCCATCGTTTTCTGCGAAAAACGTTTCATATTTTTTCGATAATTATTATTTATGTTAAATTGGTACTTACTTTTATTGTCTAAGCACTTTTATAAACGCGACGATCATTTGTGAAATTATTACACTTGGCTGTCACAGTCTCGATCTGTGACAGCCGGGCTGACAGCCAGCTCACGAGAGTCGCCGCGCATGCTCATTTGTCGCGCCGGTCCGATTCTGGCGTTCCGTGTTCCAACTCTGTATCGGTTGCTAAAAGTAGCAACTTTGAAATTAATTATCTACATAAAAAAAGTAATTATCTACATAAAAATCGATCGGCCCACGGGTGTTTCGGATTCAGTTTTTTGGCGCCTATTTAAATATATCGTCAAAACTTATTTTCTAAAAAAACCTGAACAATTTTTTTTTCTCCCTTAAAAACTATAAATCTCATAAATAAACCGTTTGCGCCATCGAAGAGGGCTTGAAAAATCATTTAAGAAGCACCCCTCACACGAACCCAAACGCACGCGCAAATGCCCCAAAAAACAGCCGTCCACCTTATAATTGTCACCCTGTATGTATATAGATATGTAAATACCGATTGCTTAATATCATATATCGATTATATATATATATATATATATATATACTAGCGGGTTATTGTGGCTCGCGCGCTCGCACCCATTTCTGGACGTAAACCCTTATTCTAAATACTTCAAAAGACGGACGGAGGGTCCCCCCTCCCTCCCGTCGATTCCTGACACGGCAGCGACGGCGGCGAAATCTTTTTATATTATAGAGAGATATATACTGTGACGTGACATTTTACGTCCCGTCACTTCGCACGTTTTTTGGTCGAGCAGTGGGCCGGATTTACGGCCCTGAGGACGCCGCTCGTCGAGCCGGCTCGATCGTCGACTCGCCGAGGGATTTTATTTTTCTTTATTTTATTAATTTTCTTTAATGGTATTTTATTCGCAAAATCTGCGACCTGTTGTTTTTCTTGTGTCTAAGTGTTTTCTTTAGGCCATACCAGAGTCGCATGACTCTTCGACTTAACCGCCGGAGCGTTTTGCCCCGACCGTGTTCACCGGTGGAGATTGACCTAAGAAGGCCGGAGAAGAATTCGCTCGGCAACCAGGCGGAAGCAAGAGACCTGCTTCCGCGGACTAGGAGGCCGGAGGGACGCGGGTTTGGACCGAGATACAGAGTTTCCCGTCCCTCTCGACTACACGGCCTGGAGCCGTTCCTGTCGCGTCGAATTCACGGACACCGAGGACCGCTCATCACGGCGCCTCCACTTGCGGGGATTACGAGGGAAAAATGCACGTCGAGGTGCAGTTATGTGGCGTACCGAGTGGGCCCACCGCGGAGGAAGAGGGACGCCTCATTTCGCGAGGGAGGCCTCCCCTCGCGATCATTCTGCCCCACCGGATCCTGGGAGGAGGGAGTCCGTGGATATCGACACTCATCGCTGCGAGCGGAAGATTCTCGCGGGTAGCGGGGAGCGGTCGGAGGCAGAACCGGTTTTCCGGCGTCTTAGCCGTTTAGCGTAGGCTAGATTCGGGAGTCGCGAGAGAGGGGGAAGCGCTAGCGTGGTCAGACCCGGGAGAGCCGTTAATTTATTCGGCAGTCGGTGATCGAGTGTGGTGTCGAGCGGTGTTGTTGGCGATTTTTGGATTGTTCTCCCGGGCTGTACACACGCCGGTAAGCATCCGTCTCTCTCTCTGTACTCTGTGCTCGCCGGAGGCGCTAAGCCATGACCCAACTACATTACTTTCGGATTATTTTTATTGTCTTTCTCTGTAGTTTCTTAAACATTTCTCGCGTTTGTCGTCTCGGGCGACGTGTTGGGTCCGGCGAAGCGTGTCCGGCGAAATTCTTTCGCGCTGGTCTTTTCCTTTTCTCTTCTCCGCTATATTCAATAAGCTTGTGTTTTCTCTCGGCTATCTTTCTCCCTGCTATGATTTCTTTTATCTGTCGGCTGTATCAATTGTTATTTTGTTAGCGTTGCGTATCTTTTGGCTATATTATATCCTGGGCTCTATATCGCGTACCGCAATTCTTAATGAACTGGCTATATTTCGCGATTTTATTTCGACCATCGGCTATATTTCGCGAATTTTCTTAAGAACACCAGCGAGGGGACTTTCGTCACCTTCGCCTATTGCGATCGGCTAAATCTCGCGAATTTTATTATATCGAGTCTCAGGCGATTTCGCCGGTTACATGGGCTACATTTCATCCGGCGAGACAAAGGGGCGGCAAGCGCGTCGTCCAGCGTTCGTTAGGCCGTTCGGCCGCGTGTTGGCTATCTCGCGCGTAAAGGTCACGGGCGCGCCGTGTTTACATCGGGCGGCCCGTGCCGAGAACCTTCTCGACTACCTCGGCTATCTGGCGTACTAGCTTTGCTATAGCGAGCGTTTTGTCTTTGTATTTTTCTTTTCTCTCGCGTCCCGCGTAACGGTGAATCGGCTATATAAAGGATAGAATTGATCTGGCAATCGCAACACTGTTTCGTGACTTTATCTTTCTTGAATATTTTTGAGTTTATTATTCGTCGTAGTAAATGCCGCATTTTTCGTCTCGGTTACCTGTAAATTCGGCAATGTAATTTTCGGCTACATTCAATTTTGAAAATAGTTTATCTTTTTCGGCTACATTTAATTTTGACAATAGTTATCTTTTTCGGCTACATTTAATTTTGGCAATAATTTATCTTTTCCGGCTACATTTAATTTTGACAATAGTTATCTTTTTCGGCTACATTTAATTTTGGCGATAATTTATCTTTTCCGGCTACCTTCAATTTTGACAATAGTTTATCTTTTTCGGCTACATTTAATTTTGGCAATAATTTATCTTTTCCGGCTACATTTAATTTTGGCAATAGTCTATCTTTTCGGCTACATTTAATTTTGGCAATAGTTTCTCTTTTCGGATACATTTAATTTTGGCAATAGTTTATCTTCTCTGGCTACATTTTATTTCGGCAAGAGTATATTTTTCCCCTGGCTACATACCTTTTCGTCAATAGTTACTTTTCCCTGGCTACATTCAACTTCCGATAATAATTTATTTCCTCCGCCTGCGCTTGCTATTTGTTACCGTTTGGCCTACGAGTCTGGTTTCGAAAATTACATTGTCGAACAAAGAATAAATCATTTAATTATTATATTGCATTTGGTCACTCGCCAGTCCACCCCCTCTACCAATTTCTCCCAGGTGGGCTGAGCTAGTCGGAGTCTCGCCGGCTTCGCCTTTTTACCCGCTTCCCCGTTCGTCCCCGTAACTCGCCGCGAGTTTCTTACAAATATGCCGCTTTCCGAGCGGTGGTATGTACCAAGGTACCTGGCGCCCAATCGCGTGCGAGATAGTGGCTTCCACATTGCCACGCGGGGACGGCTTTGTTCGATCGGCATGAGAAAATTTAGGAAATCTCATCGTGGGTTAGTAGTTAGCGGTGCACTATGGCGACCCCCACTCCTATCCCCACTCCTCGAGCCCCGTTGAGAGCGTAGTTCGAGGTGATGGTGGGGGGGGGGGGGGTAAGAGTGGGGATAGGTTCCGCAGCAGCCCCACTCTTACCCCCACTCCTCCAGCACAGAGTGTTGGAGGTTGTGGGTGTGAGAGTGAGCGGGTGTGCGTGTGAGCTGTCGCCATAGTGCACCGCTTTTTTTTAATTATGCACAGAGTTACATATTTCTTAAAGTTAGGTTTCATGCACAGTTTAGATCGATGAATTCAATACGATTATATATGGAGCCCAAATACCGCAGCCCTACACTCTTTTTTTCACAAAGTTCTGCTATCTCGTCGAACACTTCGTCATTATGGTTCAGAAAGAAACTAACCCTTAGGGGCATGAAGACACTGAAATCCCAAACCTATATCGGCAATCACTTGTCTCCCGTGTTTGGTGTTGACCATCCTCATTCTTGAGATTCTATATATCTTCTGAAGTTCCAGTTCCGCAATCCTTTTATATGGTAGGTGGGACGGTACGCGGCCGGTGTCATTGAGTTTCGACAATTTTTTCAAATACATAATTCACTTTACGGGTTAACGAAAAGAAGAAGAAGATCTTCGAAGTGGGACTGCGTTAAGGTAACGCTGGAGTTTTTTAACGTTCCGTAGAGCACACTGAGCGCCTCTGGACTCCGTCTGTAGGAAACAATGCCACGAGCACACTTTTGCTGTCTTCGACGGCGGAACATCGAGTGATGGACAATCGGCGCGTTCGCTCAAGTTTATGATTTTGCGTCCTGTGACCTGTTCTAAGATTTGTACAGTCGGCTCACCTACCGCGTACAGTCGAGATTGCTCGCCAACACTTTTCGCAATTTCGCGTAATTCTTGATACAGTTCAGTGAGCGTGACGCCATTATCATGCAGCCAGCCACTCAGCCAGTGTATACCGTGGATGTACTTAGTCCGCCAATTATTTATTCTTCGTATCCGGGGCGACAATACCTCGATGATATAAGGTGGAGAGACCATCCACAGCATTCGACGCTGGGGTTTATCCACCGAACCCACACACACCTCTTTCGGCAATAATTCACCATTCATATCTTTTAAATACAGAATATCAAACACCAGATCTGTACCGGGTACATCAAACACCTGATGTGGACAGTGCATATTGTCGTTGAAACCCGTGAACACGTTTTACGCTCTCAGCAGACGGCAGAAGACTGAGCTGCGCTGAAGTTGTTATCACACAGCAGCAATCGTCAGCAATATTGCACGTGCAGATTGAAACAGGATGCGCCTCTTCATTTTTTTTTTAATCTAACTGGAACTGGACAGCCTCCAAATATTCCACCCGTGCACTTATTCCCTGATAAAACACCGTCGAAGGATCCAAATATTCCAGATAGGAATTTATTATCGAAACGCCTGCTGTGGAGCGTTGCGACCAACGTTCTCCATCCACCGCTGTTTGCACCTCCTCCAATTCCTGATATAATTTTTCAACGATGCAAATCGTGATTATTTATATTACTTTCTGTACCGCCGTCGAGTAACCGTTCATTCTGCAACAACGTGAACGCAACTGTGCCAAGAGCACATTTTTGCTACCGCCGGTGACGGGATGATGGACTATCCCCTCCAGGTTTATGATTAAAATATTGCTACGTGTACATTTTAGGCAACTAGAGGGGATAGGCGTTGAGAGTATATTTTGCATCGTATAAAAGAAGAAATAAATCAATTTTATCGATAATCTGTTATTTATTTGTACATGAGCCAAGCACGATAATATATTTTAACTATTATGGATGTTGTTGGCTTTGACTGGAGTCAAAGCCAACGTCTTCTTCTTCTTCTCCCGGTAATGTTGAATTATCCAACTCCCAAGAATAAGATTGACCACAGCAGCTCATACTCAATAACTATGAGCTCTCCGATGGGCGGACGGGCTTGAACTCCAGGTTATTATACCTTGTCCCGTAGTACTGCATGAGCAGTTTTTTCTCATGCGCAGCAGCAGTCATCTGGTGCAGCAGATTGGCGTCATCCTCGAAGGCCTTGGCGAATCTCGCTGGGAGGTAGCAAGTAAATGTTTCCTCAATGTCGATGGTAATCCTCGGGCCAAATGATGTTTTTACACACCTTATGTCAGTGACGCCGTAGTTTCTCTCGAGAGCCAACTCGGATAGTTTTTTGATTGGCAGAAACGACGCAAGCATGCCCACTTTGTTGATTTGCGTAAGATCCATTATGGAGATTGAGTTCTTCTAGCCGTCGTATCACACGTCGAAACTCTGATCTTGCACGTATCACTGATTTTAATTTTGCAATATCGTGCAAGTGTCTTTCTATGCGCACTTTTAGCTCGATTCGTTTCCTTTGCATTAACATCAACGGAGACAGATAGCTTGCACGAGACTTCTTTCGCTGCTCGATCACGACTGATGTCTTCCCACAGGTCTGTTCGGGAATGAACACTGTTTCCGCTTCCCCCGCAGGTAATTCGCGATTCATGACGCTTTCTCACATCGAGCCCAAAAATAAATATAATATCTGCTGAAATCAGCTTTTTCAGCAAGTCGAAAAGGCCTCTGGCTGCGTGTGTCTTTTTGTGATATCGGGATACAGATCCGATTACAAGAAGAAATATAATATCTGTTGAAATCAGCTTTTTAACAGCCCGAAAACCGATTCCAAGAAGAAATATAATATCTGCTGGCGTGTGTCTTTTGTGATATCGGGATACAGATCCGATTCCAAGAAGAAGAAATATAATATCCGTTGAAATCAGCTTTTTTAGCAGCCCGAAAACCGATTCCAAGAAGAAATATAATATCTGCTGAAATAAATTTTTTGAGTGGTATCGGGGAAACAGAGTGGGTAGAGAAAACGGAATTTTTTTATTTTTTATTTTTATTTTATAAGCATAATATTCAGAATACACGAGCACGGGGCCAACAGCCCTGTATGCAATGCAAACACTTATCACTAAAGTTATTTATTTTGAAGCTGCCACCTACGGCAGCCCCCATACTGAAAGTTTTACCCTGCGACTTAAATTTGCGATTATTGATGAATGCATTATAATAATCATAGACTATTGAATCGTTTCTTGACAAATTATTTGAAAATACATTTCTAAACTTATTAATGCCGAGGCCAGTACACATATAATGAAGAAACATAACGCAATACTGTCCGCAGCGTTGCAAATCCGGACCTTGAAGTTGAATAGTGTTGCATCGGAAGAATTTGCAGTTTCTTCGGAGCCGTATGAGGTGCTGTGGGATGATTGGCGGGAGACCGTAGCTGTCGAAGAACCATCCATGACCATTTCGATCGACGTACATGGCGACCCAGTGGGTCCCGGGTAACTTGTGTCCATCGGTATTAACAACGATGGCTGTCGGTTTCGTCCACACCTTCGGGATACGATCTGCCGGATACACGCCTACTGTATGATCCTTTATGTTCCGGAGAGACTGTAAAATTTGAAGGCTGTTCATAACAGCGGACAGCAGCAGCAGCAGAGGGTTTGTCTTCAGTAGCACACTCTGACAAGCCAACCCTCCAGCTAGTAGTAGTGCGATATTCCCACAAAGAATCGAAGCGATCACTATGACAGAGCCACGCTTTGATCTTTGTTGCGTTGTCTAGAGCACACTTATATGTGTGGTTTTTGCGCAACAGTCCGTGATATATACAGCGTGTATTACCCGTCGGTAGGCTATGGAATGATGGTACTTCGTCGTCTTCTTCCAAATTTATGATAAAACACCCTGTGAGTCTTGCCAGGTATGATGCTTTGTCGGAGCCTCTGGTGAATATTCGATCAACTTCTGAAGCAATTTTCTTCAGAATAAGCTCGATCGCTTGCACAGATGTATCGCCTTCAGACCATGCAATACCGTGATGGTTGCTCTGCAACCACGTATTTTGCCTTTTTATAGCAGGTGATAGGTCGTCATGGGCATAGGGCTGTTTTACTATCCAGTGACCAAAGTATGTTGAATGCACCGAGGTGACAGCCACTTCTTTCGGTGTAAAATGATTGAATTTATCCTTTAGACTCTGTATATCAATTACAACAGCCATGATGCGGCCTGTCGCCTCGAGTTCTCGGAGAATACTGAAGGCTCAGCCGAAATAGTTCACTATCCGCTGAAATCTACAATCACTTGTCGGGACGAGTCAATCTCCAACACATTATCATATTCTGCATACACAATACAGTTAACCGTTGAATTTAGAGCTTCTTCGAAACGGACCTCTATTCTGACACTGCCGTGTTTCACCAAATTCCAATGAGTATTACTATTAGCCGAAAGATCGGGTGTTAGATCAAATGCAAATAGACAATAACCATTAGGGTAAGCCGTACGTGAAATACAATTACCCTGGTTGAGAAAGTGAATACCCGTGCCGGAGAATAATGTGTGATATGCATCCACGTATTTCTCTCTCACACCAAAGTCGGGCTGCAGAGGCTTTGACGGTATCTGCACACCGTCAGCATACAAAGAAAGATAATTTATTTTATAATTTCGAAAGTTAAAGGGGTTCAGCGCGCGATCACCATTAAAGGCTCTATTATCGACAAACCCGATAATTATACGCTTAGGCAGTTGTCCTAGTATGATATTATCCAGAGTATCACCGTGAACACCTGCATGCAGCGATACTGCTTTAACTTCTACGCGGGTCATTGGATACTTTGCCGTAGATTTGGAGAGAGCCCTTGCGTGGGCTAGGAGTATACCGGGTGCTATCTTGGCACGACGTACAAGGAGCGATGCTTCAACGATCTTCATGCTGCAGTCTTTCGAAGAGCTCATAAGGCAGAAAGCATCGTTGGTGCGCACGAGACGTATACGCATCTCAACGCCATTTATCAAAAATCTCTCCTGATTGAAGATGTCGCAGTGAAGGTGTCCGAGGAGATCAATCTGATTGGCGCTAGCATTCATAAGACCTCTTCGCATAACTAGGCCTTTATTACCATCACCCACATCATCCATTCCTCCGTGCGAATCGTTATACCAGAGAACACTTGTGAGATGAGAGGCCTTCGCGTCATCTCCATAATTCAAGAGTATTTCAATGTATGCTCTGTATGCGTAAGCGTTATTGGGCGGTGATATAAGTTTCTGATTCAAGAATACGTCAATCTGATTGAACATTGAATGCAGTAAATTATTAACGGGACCAGCCTTAGGTGCATCGCCCTCTTTAGGCTTCCTGAGGTGGTATTATTTCAACGCGCATACTCAGCATAGTATGCGCAAGATCAATGTACTCATCGCCTTGGCCAGGCACTACAAATTCGATAGGCGAGTTATCTGTCAGCGATGAAATTGGCTTATAGTACACCCATTGTGTTCCCTCAATCGTGGTTTGGGTGGGTGGCAACGTAAATAGCTCAAGCTCCGACTTTAGACACTCACACGAATGAGCGTGTAAGAACGCCATTTTTCCTCAATCCTGTCTGTCTAGGTAAAAATATCAGATACAGTCCTCGGTTTTTTCCTCCTCTTCGTCTTCTTGTCACTCGTCTTTGTCTTCCGTCTTCTCGCTGTCCTTTTCGTTGCTCTCCTCTTCGTCACGTGCGCAGAACGTTTTCTCGACGTTAACGGCTTCTTTCTTTTTTTCACACCGACACGACGTGTTGCGCTACCGCCAATCGAATGCAGCAGTTTGTTAACTTTAGCCACTTTATAGCCTGAACCTTGCATAAGGTTATTAATTTTTTCCTCGGCTTTTCGCTTTAGATTTGTGGCCGATTCACGCATGCGTGTTTTAAAGGCCTCTCGTGGATGAACACCCCTATCCAATATGTCATTGGCTGCATTAATACCAGAACGTAGCGCTTCTTTGCCTACGGTTCGAGCTCCTTGTTTCAAGAGCGGTATGATACGGCGAAAGAGACCTCCGAGGAAGCTACCAATACCGTGACCTCGTTGGTTCGGCGACCCAATGTAGACATGACTGATACCGCCATAACCCGTCCTCCCACCTCCGCCCGTCAGGGGGTCAAAGTATGCATCGTAATAATCCATTTCGCGGGTCAATCTACGCGCCGAAAGTGTAATGTCACCGTCAACGTCCCGTACTCAAATGGTATCGGTTCACCAAACTCATCCCTTATATCGATAGTTATCGTTTGAAAACTCGTGCGCAATAACGGTATGAAGCGCGGTGGTGAAAAGTTTCTAATTTTGACAGACCCGTAATTGTAATTATCCGTGACGGCGGTCGGAACGACTCGCAGCAGAGGTGTGTGCACATCTCCGGTGATGTATGGTTCGCAGATATCGGTATAAACGAAGAGCGTATTAGGAAGCCCGTTCGTTAGACCGGCCGGCCGCTGGTCAATGTACTTCGCGTCACTTCGAACGACGACACCATGGTTATGGGAGAATCCTAAAATCTTGTTCAATACGTCGGAAAAAAAGAAAGAGTGTTTCAAATTCGTACACCTATTGCAAATGCGGGTTACTGTCACGTACCCATTGCGTCCACATTGAAACTTCAAGTGACCTGATACACGCGGTATATCGTTAATTGTTTCGAGTAATTCATCTACACTACGGTACACACCTGGCGGTATGGAGACTCGATCTTCTTTATAGTCAGTGTCAACACCCGTGCCAGGCGTCACCGCATTATTTATAAAGCTGATAAAATTCTGCTCACCCTCAGGTGGTACATGCATCATCGTCAGGGGTATTTGTATTTCAGCTAAAGAAACAGTCCAGCCACCGTGCAAAGTCAAGCACTGCGGTAAATGCGTAGTGTATCGCGTTGTCTTATTATCAGGGTAATATCCCATACTGCTGTTGCTAGGTAAAACAATATAAAATTCGTCTTTCATTATGATTTTCCTTTCTTATTTTTCTTGGTCTGAGCGGCGGTCGTTCGCACTCTCGATAATTCAGACTCGTAAAAGATACCGTCGATATCCTCGTCCTGAAGATCACGCAAGATGTATACCACAGGGTGTCTGGTGTATGATACACGGTGTATTTTAAATAGTTCGCTGCTCCAGCCACTCTCGTAACCTTTTGCAAAGGCTGCCTTTGCACTACTGATGCGTACAATATCACCTACACTGTATTTAGGAGGTCTGGGATGTTCCGGCTCCTTGTATCGTTCTGCCAGATAAGCCCGAGCCCTAGCGGCTGTAGCAAGCGTCACAGAGGCTGGAGCCATTTTTATACTGCTATGTTGCGCATGATTGTATGCCGAGACGATATCTTGCAGAACGTCAATGTAACGTTTCTCTCTAGAGTACGTGAAATACCGCCACATTCTTTCTTTTAGAGTTCTATTAAATCGCTCCACGACAGCGGCTTTTATATCGGGGTTTCTTGCAGCGCGAAACTGAATGTTCTTCTTCTTCAAGAAAGCCTGGAATGCGGCACCTATTAACTCCTTACCTCTATCCGACTGGAGACAAATCGGTGATCTACCATTACTGACTTTTTGTGATAATATACGTGTAAATGCTTTAGTCACAGTCGTAGCTGTCTTATCGTGTAGAGGCTCCACCCATGCGTATTTACTAAGAACATCTATGACTACGAGAAGATAAACATAACCATCGTTGTAATCCTTGATAGAGCGAAGATCTACAAGATCAGCCTCCCAAACATCGTCAATGTTGCGCACATTGTAAAAACGCCGAGGGAAGTGGCACCTCACAGGTCTGTGCTTTGTGTAAGCATCCTGAGACTCAAGCCACTGTAGTGTCTTTTTGCCGGAGATTTTTTTCTTCCGAGCCGCGTGCAGCAATTTGGCACTGCCCGAAAATAATGTTTCGTGGGAGGGGTCAAAGTACACTTTTTCCAATATTTTCATGTTTATAATTTAAGTTTAGCCCAGGTTACACGTCTTTTCTTGCTATAACTACCAGAGCCCCTCTGCACACTGTGTCCACCGTCGGTGCTCTTATCGTCGCTGTAGTACGAAGACTGTTCACTGGTATCGTTGATATCCTCGGCTACACTGCTGCCACTTGGATGCACCCTTAATGTTGAATTGGCCCTTGATTCCGCCCACAGCTCCTCATTTCCCACAAATTCTCGAGGTGTTTGTATCGTTCTTAAAAAATTTGCGAAGGTTTTGCGTCCCGCTGGTTTTGGGACTTTTCTTGTTCGCATAGCATCGTTCACGAGATCAACAATATTCGAATCCTTGATTGGTTTTCCCTCGATAGAAACGGTTCCTGCGGAATTCCAGGAAAAATTTGACGACGGTGCATCGCGCAAGCGACGCAGTAGAAGTTTCGCTTTGTGCCGAAATTTTTGTGGTACACTTTCAGTATGATGGAATCATTCATGCCTGGAGAGGAGTCTTTTTTTCATCCACCACCACCACCTCCTCCTCCTTCAAAGCGGGTACTTTCGTTTTCATGAGATCAAGCTGCTGATGAGATCGCTCATCATCGACAAAATGAAGATAGCGTTGTAGTACAGTCAGATATGCGGTCCACTTTTCTCTCTCATCCTTATATTTATTAGAATTCAAGATTTCGTTCATTTCAGCGTCCAATCTACTCAAGGTGGCTCCAATAGCTTGTGCCTCTGACGAATGCGTCACGTCAGCGCCAAAAACAGGCTGTCGGATACTTTGTGTGCTCATCTGTAATAGATTCTCCTCCGGCACTAGTACCATTTTTCTTGCGTGTTCCATTATCAGCGCCCACCAATCAAATTTGACAGGACGGTGCCCAAAATTGGTGCAAGCAAAAGAGGCAGGAATCCACCACTCTGAACGACGATTCGCTTTTTACTCTTCCAACAGCCTTTTCTTGCAGCTAAGCGACGAAGAACAGGCGCGTGTCGACGTAGTTTTTTCCTCTGGTTCGGCTTCAGAGGTACATTACCTTGAAGAATGTTCAATGCGCACTCGCAGATGCACCGTATTATATGAGGATCTGCTTTACGTAAAAAGGCTTCACGTTGATCCTTGTTGAAATGTTGAAGGGCTCGCAATATCGCAATGTGCTTCTTGCAGAGTGGTGATCCGTCACGGGCCATTACAAGAGGTTGACTGATAATTATTTGGGCAAATCACTGCTTTTCTACGTGGCGCCCCCGAATCCTTTAGAGACGCGTTGTTACGAAGAATGTACAATACGCAATCGACAATACAGCGATTAACGTTTGAATCTGGTTTACATTGTTCCTTGCTGGAATACCCAAGGGCAGTCGATATCGCAACGTTCTTTTTATAGCGTAGCGATCCGTTATTCGTCATCATAAACGCAAAACTGGTAGCTCCCCGGAAGTACAGCTGCTTTTTAATTTCTTTCGCGGCACGTACACAAAATGATGGGGATCGTCGGGAAAGATGCAGGTGCGAAATCTACAATTATCAGGTGTTGCTTGTTTCAAATCCAGCAACAAATAACCGTGTGGCTTCGACGTCGCGTGATGATAAACCTCTTGCAAAAAACGGGGATTTTCCGGATATACCTGACGCGCCAGGTGCTGTATTTGAGCACGATCACGAGGGTTTTTAAAGACAACGATATAATTAGCGTTCAGTGAGA
Source organism: Ichneumon xanthorius (assembly GCA_917499995.1). Taxonomy (NCBI): domain Eukaryota; kingdom Metazoa; phylum Arthropoda; class Insecta; order Hymenoptera; family Ichneumonidae; genus Ichneumon; species Ichneumon xanthorius. The sequence goes on from CAKJTD010000002.1 coordinate 1,182,459, forward strand.
TATCTCGTTGGCCGTGACCTTGGTGGAATAAGTTTTGCGTTATGAAAATAACGCTCAAATTTTTATGATGACTGCCTTTGGTGAATAAGTCAATAACACTGTTGTTCGATGCCTCACGCATTAAATCGTCGATAACTATGAGCTTGGCACGCGAATCATTCGCGTAATCAGCAGATTGCGGCAAACCTTCATGAAATTCGATCGATGCTCCATACTCGGCGTATGCTGGCTGCCATTCGGAATAGTAGAAAATAATTCTCTCGAACGGCTCGCTGTTCATACGCGAAATGAATTTTAAAAACTTTTTCACAAAATATGTTTTACCGCAACCGGTCGGACCACAAACCATGGCCGTCCAGGGATGTTTCCACCTCACGTCCATATCGATGATTGAATCAAATTTCGATACTGCTGTTGATGATAAAGCCTTTATTTCCCAGTTATATATTTTTTACATGAAGATAAAATATTTTTAACTTTTGTAGCCATAAGGTAGAGAGCCGTATTCGCCGTCGCGTCTTCGCTTGACGCTCGACGGTTTACAAGATTTTATTTCAGGCCGTGTGACCACGTGATGAAACGCCGTACGCCTAATCGCATTGTAGTGCAGTACAATTGGTTCTTCTCTCTCGCCCATTACAAAGGAACGTATCGACGGATAATTGATCAGTGAGTTATTTGCAAAATTTAGTGTTATGCCTTTGACTTTACAAACCTCGCTCTCCGTACCGTCAGAAGTACGTACTATAAACGAGTAAAATTTAGGGCCACCCGAAATAAACGACTTGATATAGCTACCGGAGCCGTAAGAACTCAGCTCATCGGTTAAATCTCCTAAAAGTTGACCAATAGGCGGTTCGTATTCGCCCGGCTCATTCTTTGTCACGTAAATTACAGAGTCCGTATCACAGTACAATGCACGACGACCCAAGCGCTCGAGGTAACTGTACAGCTTTAAGCGGGCCTGAGCTGTCGTATACGCCGCGACAACAGTGTTCGCTATACCGGAAGGTATCACAGCATCGTCACTTTTAATATAATTCACATATAGTATTTGATTATTTACAGGGAGAATACCCGTGATCTCGTATTCGGGATTCGTCAACAACTCCATGAGTTTTTCACGCGATGAAACTATCACAGTCTGCGGTAGATTTTCCCGCTGCCCAAACTTTCCCCAAAATGAATTCAGGCAGAGCTTAGCCACCGACCGTAACCCCGGATTTTTCGCTATAGACCCACGATCCAGCTTAATACCTTCAGACTGCTCGAAATCAGTGAGATACCGTTCTTGTGCGACAGAGTCCTCCTCCATATTGCTTTCGGGCCATCCGCTGGCTTCTTGTTTGATTTTTAAAAACGTGTTAATGTACTCTACAAGAAGGCCCCCCTCCCTCGTATCTCTATTATATTGTGTTATCTCGTATTGCCAGATTTCAGAGATGCACGTGATTTCGTACCCACACGACACAGCTTTTCGCAATTCGTCGACCACCCACGTACCCTCGAATACCCTCTCTGCAGGATCGTCGTGTGTACACTCTACCAGACTCATAGCCTCGCTACAACTACGACACAGAGCGAATAACAGACGATGGTGCATACGCACTGGCAGTACAGGGTGATAAAGATTCCTCGGCGGCAATACAGTACATTTGACAAGCCCTTCGATACGCGTGAGATCAGTGTTATCAGGACCCGTCAGCTCCATACATTCATCACCCACATAAACTTTCGGATGGCCTACGGGGTATTTACCATACTTACAAATGTATGGGTATAACGAGCAAACGTCCACGTATCTTATCTGCTCTGTATCTTTTATGTCGTAGAGCGTTACCATATTTTCTGTACGGCCACCGAAGAACGCATCGCGAGGGTTGAGGGGCTGTGGTGTAACTAAAGCGTGATTCTCCACGAATGCGCGCATTTCCTCATTTTGTTTTAACATACCGTCAAATTCGCATTCCCAAATTTCCGTTAGCATGTAACCAGACGCTCGGATTCTATTACTTATTGCGATAGTTTTCTCTAGACGCTCGTCCATTGACACTCCGTCGCTTTGCCGACGATGCCTATTCACGAGGAAACAGCGCTGACACCCGTGCCAGTAGCAGCCGTGGAACTGTAATACATGTGCATTGTCAGGGGTCTCGTAGTAGCCGTCTACCAATAGATTCTGCGGTAGTTTAAATTCGCGCGACCGGCCTGCGTGAATAATATTATGACCGAGCGAGTGCTCCATCCACACGAGCCACGACACTGCTTTTTGTGATTGATTGTGAGCCCATCTGTACCCGGTTGCCGGAATAATACCGATCGTGTCGTTGTTCAGAAAATTTTTTCTAAAAATACGAAAACAGGCTGATGCTATCGTCGTGCTCTCGTTGAAAGGGCAAACACCGCCACTGGTTATGAACATATCACGAAAAGCAATACACGCGCGTCTCAATATAGTAACATCCATCGAACAATAGCTGACAATTTCTTTCGCAAAATCGAACAGATAATTGGCGTCTTGCAGCTCGCGATGCCATGCAAGTAATTTCTCGCGCTCCGGTGTACGCATGGTGTCGGGAGAATAAAACTCTAGAGGAGGCAGGGGCCCCACATAATTTTGATTTTCCGGAATATTGAACAGATGTGGGAAAGTTCCTTTCACAATCGTACCTGTTAGCCCAAAGGCCTTGGGTAGCGCGCTCAAAGGCATATGAAAGTAGTGCAAGCTGTCAAGAAACACTAATTGTCCAAGCCTCATTGTAATAATCTTCGTGCCATTCATTATCAGCGAGGGAAGTCGCGTTTTTTTCTCCTCAATTAGATAGCGTAGAATGAATTGCGCGTCAAACCCTCCTGCGTTATGAGCGATTACAATCGTGCGCGAAAACCCCCCTACAGTCTGTATAGCTAACTCCACAAGCTGACCCACGGGATTATGTTTGAATACGAATTCGTGGATGCCGCAATGTTCGCACGGATCGGCTATAGAATCATTGTTACAACACATTGAACAAACGCGTTGGGCAACACAGAGACTCGGTTCGTGAACGAATGTGCTCACGTCGCCTTTCACAGATGTGCACTGCTGCGTTTCAAAATCATAGAAAATAAAGATATTTTTCGAATCTGTAGAGCCGCCCCGTATTGGTTGGATAAAACACAGATGATTAAACGGCTGCACCGTTCTACATATTTTACAGAAGCCTATGCCGCATACATGCTTCCTTTTTTTTCCAAAGGTCTTACTGTCTGGAAGCACTTGCGACAGCGATGAAGGGATTCACAAACAGAAGGTTTTCTACCGAGGCCTCCGTTCATATTTACATTACCCGTTCTATGATTTCGTAAGCATTGCTCTCCGAAAAAGTCGCGATTGCATGCAACACACCTGATTGCCTCGCTCGAACTGGCGTCACATGGTGGTGTTGCTCCGCACCGCGAACATTGTGCTTTCGAGCATCGATGATTAAACACGCGATATAATGTGTTGCAAACGGTGCAAAACCCCGAGCTACCGACGGCTGCCCTGAGATTGAGAATTGGCTCGAAATGATGCGAGCGTTCGTAATATAAGATGTACAGAGTATGCCGAATTTCTCCTGCAGACTCTAAAACTTTTTGTGTGCCATTGAATAGAGCTGTTTTCTTACGACGGCCTAAAGTCAGAAACTCAAAAACTACAATCGCTATGCCGTCCTGTGCCAGATGATCTTGGTAGAGCGCGATCTCATGTACGCCGCATCCGTCTCTCGGTATATTGACATTTGCAGCTCTGGTAAGTTCGAGCGCTCTCTCTATCTTTGTAATGAACCGTTTGTCTGCCTAATGTGCTGCCACTCGGAGTGTAAATCTCCTGATCGTATCTCACCACGTTCAGCGTATACTAGAGCTGCTGCTAATGAGCGAGGCAAACACAACCGATCGTCGTTCCGGATCGTTAGAATAGATTTTTTCGCGACACCCTCGTACGTAAGACCTTTTCTGCCCCTACCCTCGATACCCTTGACAATGCACGCTTTAATATTACACGTATCATCAATATTCATAAATGCTGCGCTTTGAGCGACGCTAGCTATTAATCCCCATATGTCTTTGAACGTATAGTCCCGAACAGGCCGGAAAGAAAGCCATGCAGGCCCCTGTGTCAGGCTGCTTGATGTGAACGAAATGCCTGCATAATCGCCACCCTCGCAATTGGTCGTTATTTGTGTCAATAAATCGCGAAAAGCCCCTTGAAGCCAGTCCATAACGTTTATTCCTGAGGGTGGTTGGCGAACACGTATTGTCAGTTCGCGACCCCTAAGCTTAAAGCGTCTAAAATAACGTGAGATATTTTGAAGTATTTCTAAGCGACTCCCGGGTGGTTGTACGTCTCCAAACGGCTCGTTCCTAGCAGCATTTCGTGGTCTTCCAGCTCCTACCTGCGTTTCTGCAAAAAGAAAACACATATGAGCATCTGGAATTTGTCGAGGTAAAACGCTATTGAAAATTAGAGATAGTTTTCAGTAGTACCTCGATTGAGATCTGATACGTTTATAAAGTATCTTCATCAATAAAGCGGGTTGCTGAAGTCCCTGTATCACAAAAAATAGTCTACTTACTTTTTAAAATCTTAGGATCAGAGTAAAAAATGATTACCTGAGTTATCATCCGGGAGTTGCTGAATCCAGCAACCGATTCTCTGAAAATATTGCTCCTCTTCTTCTCCTTCAATCGGCCACAACCCTCCATGGAGGCCTAGTTGATTTTCGGGAAGATCTATAACCTGTTGTAGTTCCACGCTCGCGGACTGACTGGCTTCTAATGATTCATCAGCGATGTTATTAGACAATTGATTGGGGGTGCCCTCTAGGCCCTCTAGACCTGATGATCCCGACACGGCCTCCTCCTCCCCATCATCTGCTATAGAATCAGACTGAGGCTCGTCGTTGGCTGCGCTGGAAAGCGTTATCGTCGAATCGGCTACTTCGCAATTCCCTGTTACCGGCGCTGAAAAATAAAAACTATCAGTATAAATAGCCGTTTCGTGTGGTACAAATTATATCTATTGTCGAACACTTACGGTTTAACGGGATATCTTGTATTTGCTGTGGCTGTTCTATCACGTCCACAGTACGAGCAATATCGATGCCATTCCCTGACAGCGGAACTGCAATTTTTTTTTTTTTTATTTTTTTTAATGTAATGTCCCCGATGCGAATAATTTTTTGTTTTGCATACTTACGTTGTACGGCTCTCTGTGTGTGAAGAGCTATCTCCACTTCTTCTATAGCACACGTTACTTCGTCGAGGACTGTCTGCATGCGAAGATCCAGCGCCTCCGCCTCCTCAATAGCACGAGTTGCTTCATTGAGCGTTTCTTCTTCTTCGTTTGTTGCATCCATAAGCTCACGATAGGCTATAATTATGTGATAATATAAACGTTAATCACTGCACAAACAATTTTCGAAAAAGGACAAAAATTTTCGAAAACAATTTTGAAAATAATTTTCGAGACATTTTAGAAACAGATTTATGTTTAGAGCGTACTTGTCTACTTCTTTTGAATATTTCTCGTATAATATAGTGAAGTCTGATTTAAGTGACGTTCGCCAGGAGACGCGGGTTCGAATCCTCCGCCAAGACTTTTTTTTTATTTTATATTTTTAAATTATTTACCGAAAAAGTCAAATTGCTTTGAGGCTAAAAGTATACTTTTTTTTGAATGTTTAGCGGTCATAGCGCACCGCTGAGTGTATATAAAAATGTGGCCAATAACTGGGTGGCCAACGACTGAATTGGATGGCCAATAACTGTGCGGTAACGGTAATCGCATGGCACAGCCATTGGCACCCGGCCAATAACTGCGCGGCCAATGACTGTGCGGATTGTCAACCACTGTATGACAGGTGTGGCTTTAGGGCACAGTAATTAGCACACCGATTATTCACTGAGGCTGGCACGTCAATTAAAAATTAATAAAATTTTAATTAAAAATAATTTTTTAATATTTGTTTGAAAAAATCAAATAATGAAAATTAATAAAATTTTAATTCACTAAAATTTTTTTTTTTAAATATTATTTCATATATAAGGCTGATTTATCTATTTATCTGTTGTGCATGAAACACCTACCTCTGGCTTCAGCAACAAGTCCCCTGATGCATGGGGCGTCTTCTAGGCCCCGGCGTTGCAACTCCTTAAACACACACATTACCACGCACTGTCCGTTTAATATACCTCTATTATATGCTATGGCGATAGCACGTAGAGGTGACCACTATATAATATATCGTAGGCGGCTTAAAAGTCTCTCGCCCGATAAATCCCGTAACTCTTCGCACCACTGATCATTGCAGCGGCGTCTGAGATGAATACTGCGCAACTTAACTAATTTTAAAAAACCGCGAATACTCGCGCGAACTGCGTAATCTGTCATTATCAATCGGCGATGTAGAGCTCTCGTTGGTTGTGTTATAACTGACCGGCCGATTGACTCAATTCTATATTTCCGAGTGATATGTGATGGTTCCGTAGCATAAAGACTTATGTTCAAAATTTTATTGATTTGCACTTTTTTTCATACCTATAATAACGCGTGATCGCGAGCGTGCAAATAAAATTTCTCACGATATTCCGCGAGATATATGATACGGGTATAGACAGCTCCGTATAAAAGATTTACCCACGGTTTGATTCCGTGGTGTCATATGAATGCTTCATCCGGTTCTCGTATGAATGCTTCATCCGGTTCTCGTATGAACGCTTCATCCGGTTGACTAAATTCATCCATTACCTATACACATGCGTCGTATCACGCTTGACCGTGAACCTGAAAGAACGTCTGCAATACTGCAGACGGTGCATTCGCGACTTCCTGCGCGCTCGCAGGGGGCGAGCGGCTCGCGCTTGGGGACACGTGCCGTCGAGCGCGCGACCTTCGTCGACGGCGTATCGCGCTCACAGCATGCATGTTCCCACGCGTTCAGATAACCGCGAGGAACACGTGCAATACTGCTGACCGTGTATTCACGGGTCTGCGTTCGCCTCGCGGATGATGCAGCCCGCGGACGTGTGTCAAGCGTCTTTTGTCGACAGTCTTTCTTCGGAGTTCGTGTCGCGTACATCATTTCTCGCTGCGCCGTGTTTTTTACAGCTTTAACGTGAATTTGTTTAAGTGCACCGGAGTTTGCGATAATGTATCCGCGATACGAAAACGGTGTTGTGGGAGAAGAATTTTCCTGTAGAGTAATTGAAGTGGTGTGTGCGAATAGTTTGCAAGTACGCTCCGCAGATATGCAGAGTACATACGAGCAATTACAGAAGCTGCTACAGGACTATTACATTATCAACGGTGAAGGCTCGGGAATTACGCTGGAGCAATTACACATCGGTATGTCCTGCGTCGTAGTTCGACATGGCAGTGCGGTGCGTGGCGAAATTATTTATTTCGATGTGCAGGACGGCAGTAGTAAGGGGTGCACTATGGAGACCCCCCACTCCCATCCCCACTCCTATCCCCACTCCTCGGGCCCGGTCGGACCGCGCCCGGTCGGACCGCGCCCGGAGGTGCGTGTGATAGAGAGGGGGGGACGGGAGCGTGTGCGGAAGTCTCCATAGTGCACCCCGCTTTTTTATTTTTTTATTTTATTATGCACAGAGTTACATATTTCTTAAAGCTAGGTTTCATGTACAACTTAGATCGATGAATTCAATACGGTTATATACGGAGCCCAAATATCGCAGCCCTAGACCCTTTTTTTCACAATGTTCTGCTATTTCGTCGAACACTTCGTCATTATAGTTCAGAAAGAAGCTAACCCTTAGGGGCATGAAGACACTGAAATCCAAACCTATATCGGCAATCACTTGTCTCCCGTGCTTGGTGTTGACCATCCTCATTCTTGAGATTCTATATATCTTCTGAAGTTCCAGTTCCGCAATCCTTTTATATGGTAGGTGGGACGGTACGCGACCGGTTTCATTGAGCTTCGACAATTTTTTCAAATACATAATTCACTTTACGGGTTGACAACGAAAAGAAGAAGATCTTCGAAGTGGGACCTCGTTAAGGTAACGCTGGAGTTTTTTAACGTTCCGTAGAGCGCACTGAGCGCCTCTGAGCTTCGTCTCTAGGGAAGAATGCCACGAACACACTTTGACTTTCTTCGGCGGCGGAACATCGAGATCTGGACAATCGGCGCGTTTGTTCAGGTTTATGAATTTGCGTCCTATGGCCTGTTCTAAGATTTCTACAGTGTCCTCACCTACCGCGTACAGTCGAGATTGTTCGCCAACACTTTTCGCAATTTCGCGTAATTCTTGATACAGTTCAGCGAGTTCGATGCCGCCCCCACACGACCAGCCTTCGAACCAGTGTAGACCGTGGATGTACTCAGTCCGCCAATTATTTCTTCTTCGTATCCGGTACGGCAATTCCTCGATGATATAAGGTGGAGAGACTATCCACACCATTCGACGCTGTGGTTTATCCACCGAACCCACGCACACCTCTTTCGGCAATAAATCACCATTCTTATCTTTTAAATACAGAATATCAAACACAAGATCTGTACCGGGTACATCAAACACCCGATGTGGACAGTGCATATTGTCGTTGAAATCCACGAACACGTTTTACGCTCTCAATAGACGGTAGAAGACTGAGCTGCGCTGAAGCTGTTATCACACGACAGCTATCGTCAGCAATATTGCACGTGCAGATTGAAATTGGATACGATGGGGAGCGCCGCTTCATTTTTTTATTCTAGTTCGAACAGGACAGCCTCCAAATAATCCAGTTCCCAGCTCATTCCCTGATAATACTCTGTCGAGGGATCCAGAAATTCCAGATAGAATTTTATTAGCGAAACGACTGCTGTGCACCGTTGCAACCAGCGTTCTCGATCCGCCTCGTTTTGCATCTCCCCCAATTCTTGATGTAATTTTTCAACAAGGCAAACCGTAATTATTTGTGTCACTTTCTGTACCGTCTCGCGCGAGTAACCGTTCATTTCGCAACAACGTGAACGACGATAATAACTAATGTGCACTGTGACAGCTCTGTGCACAAGACGTAGGCGATTGGGCTGCGAACACGCTTCTGTTGTCTCCGGTGGCAAAAGACGGGATGAGGACTAGCGGATAGGGTGAGGGGGGGGGGGGGGGGGAATGGGTATATCGTGAGAGTTAGACGCAGCGAATTGTTTGCTGATTCGGGCTGTTGAAGCGATGGCAGCAATAATAACGAACGACGAGTAGGGTATATTTTGCTACTAGTAAAAAATAAATTATTTTTTATCGATAACCTGTTTTTTTATTTCTTTGTACATGGATCGTATGATAACATTTTAACTATTATAGTGTGTTCCGTAGTACCGCATGAGCAGATTCTCTCAAACGACGTCTTCTTCTTCTCCCGCTGCTGATGAATTAACCGTGTAGAGTGAGCGAGACAGGGTGCGCACCAACGCAATGACTATCAAGCCTCAGCTCGGCGGACGGGCTTGAACTCCAGATTATTATATCTTGTTCCGTGGTATTGCATGAGTAGTTTTTTCTCATGCGCAGAAGCTGTCATCTGTTGCAAGAGATTGGCGTCGTCCTCGAATACCTTGACGAATCTCGCCGGGAGGTAGCAAGTAAAGGATTCCTCAATATCGATGGTGATCCTTGGGCCGAATGACGTTTTTACGCACCTTATATCAGTGACGCCATAGTTTCTTTCCAGTGCCAGCTCCGATAGTTTTTTCACAGGCAGAAACGATGCAAGCATGCCCACCTTGTTGATTTGCGTGAGATCCATTGTGTAGATTGAGTTCTTCTAGCTTTCGTATCACACGTCGAAACTCTGATCTTGTGCGTATCAACGATTTTAATTTTGCAATGTCGTTTAAGTGTCTTTCTATGCGCACTTTTAATTCGATCCGTTTCCGTTGCATTAACTTCAATGGAGCCGGCTAGTTTGCACGTGAACTTCTTTTTGATTTCGTACCTCTTTCACGGTTCGATCACGAATGATGTCTGCTCACAGGAGGACGGACTGTTCGAATATGAATATTCGTGAGAGAGTTTGCGCAGTTATGTTGGGCCTTCTGCTGACGCTGCATACAGCTCGTGACTCATGGCTCCCCCCAGCAGCTTTACTTACCCTGTTTATTTCTTGCATTCTTTCACGTCCGCCGAGAAACATAATATCTGCTGTCATCAGCTCGAAAGGCTGCTATCCGCACGTGGCTTTGGGATGTATGCGATACAGAGTAGGTAGAAGACGGAAAAATATTTTTTTAATCTTTATTTTTAAGCATATTTAGAATACACGGCTACGAGGCCAACAGCTCTGTATACAATGCAAACACTTATAACTACCGCCTATGGTCGCACCAGTGCTAAACGTTTTACCCTGTGACTTAAATCTGTCACGATTATTGATGAAGGCCCTATAATAATCATACACTATTTTATCGTTTCTCGACAAGTCATCTGAAAATATGCTTCTAAACTTATTAATGCCGAGGCCAGTACACATATAATGAAGAAACATAACGCAATACTGTCCGCAACACTGCGAATCCGGACCCTGAAGTTGAATAGCGTTGCATCGGAAGAGTTTGCAGTTTCTTCGGAGACGTGTGAGATGTTCTGGGATGATAGGAGGGAGTCCGTAGCTGTCGAAGAACCATCCATGTCCATCTCGATCGACGTACATGGCGACCCAGTGGGCCCCTGGTAATTTGTGTCCATCGGTATTAACAACGAAGGCTGTCGGTTTCGTCCACACCCTCGGTATGCGATCTGCAGGGTATACGCCTACTGTATGATCCTTTATGTTCCGGAGAGACTGCAGAATTTGAAGGCTGTTCATAACAGAGGGCAGACGACTTTTTTCCTTCAGCAGCACACTCTGACAAACCCACCCTCCAGCTAGTAGTGGTTCTATATTCCCACAAAGAATCAAAGCGGTCGCTATGACAGAGCCACGCTTTGATCTTTGTCACGTTGCCTAGTGCACACTTGTATGTGTGATTTTTGCGCAGCAACCCGTGATAAATACACCGCGTATTGCCCGCTGGTAGGTTATGGAATGACGGTACTTCGTCGTCTTCTTCCAAATTTATGATAAAGCACCCTGTCAGATTTGTCAGGTACCGTGCTTTGTCGGAGCCTCTGGTGAATATCCGGTCAGACTCTACTGCAATTTTCTTCAGAATCAGCTCGACCGTTTGCAGGGACGTATCGCCTTCAGACCATTCAATACCGTGATGGTTTTCCCGCAGCCACATATTTTGCCTCTTTATACTAGGTGGTAGGTCGTCATGAGAATAGGTCGGTTTTACTATCCAGTGGCCAAAATAGGCTGAATGTACCGCGGTAACAGCCACTTCTTTCGGTGTAAAATGATTGAATTTATCCTTTAAACCCTGTATATCAATTACAACAGTCATGATTTCGTCCGGTCGTCCCAAGTTCTCGGTGAATACTGAAGATCCTGCCTGCAGAGCCTCGCGCGTTAGCCACCGAAATCTACAATTACTTGTCGAGACGAGTCAATCTCCAACACATTATCATATTCCGCATACACAATACAGTTAACCATTGAAGATATAGCTTCTTCGAAACGGACTTCTATTCTGACGCTGCCATGTTTCACCAAATTCCAATGAGTATTACTATTAGCCGAAAGATCGGGTGTTAGATCAAATGCAAATAGACAATAACCGTTAGGGTAAGCCGCGCGTGAAATACAATTACCCTGATTGAGAAAGTGAATACCTGTACCGGAGAATAATGTGTGATATGCATCCACGTATCGTCCTCCCTCTCCAAAGTCGGGCTGCAGAGGTTTTGACGGTATCTGCACACCGTCAGCGTACAAAGAAAGATAATTGATTTTATAATTTTGAAAGTTAAAGGGATTCAGTTTGCGATCGCCATTGAAGGCTTTATTATCGACAAATCCGATAATTATACGCTTAGGAAGCTGCCCTAGTATGATATTATCGAGAGTATCACCGTGAACGCCTGCATGCAATGACACAGCTTTAACCTCCACGCGAGTCATCGGATACTTAGCCGTAGATTTGGAGAGAGCCCTTGCGTGGGCTAGGAGAACACCTGGCGCTATTTTAGCGCGGCGTACAAGGAGCGATGCTTCGACAATCTTTATGCTGCAGTCTTTTGAAGAGCTCATAAGACAGAAAGCATCGTTGGTGCGTACGAGGCGTATGCGCATCTCAACGCCATTTATCAGAAATCTCTCCTGATTAAAGATGTCGCAATGAAGGTGTCCAAGGAGATCAATCTGATTGTTGCTATTATTCATGAGATTTCTTCGGATGGTCAGCCCGCTATTACCCTCACCCACATCATCCATTCCCACAGATGCATCGTTATACCACAGAACACTTGTGAGATGAGAAGACTTCGCGTCGTCTCCATAATTTAAGAGTGTTTCAATGTATGCTCTGTATGCGTAAGCGTTATTAGGCGGCGATACAAGTTTCGGATTCAAGAATACGTCGACCTGATTGAACATTGAATGCAGCAAATTATTAATGGGACCGGCTTTAGGCGCATCGCCGTCTTTGGGCTTCCGAGGTGGTATTATTTCAACTCGCATACTCAGCATAGTATGGGCAAGATCGATGTACTCATCGCCCTGGCCCGGTATCACAAATTCGATAGGAGCGTTATCCGTCAGCGATGAAATTGGTTTATAGTACACCCATTGTGTCCCCTCAATTGTAGTTTGGGTCGGTGGTAGTGTGAATAGTTCAAGCTCCGACTTTAGGCACTCACACGAGTGAGCGTGTAAGAACGCCATTTTGTCCCTGATTCGGCTGACTATGCAAAAATATCGGATACAGTCCTTGGCTTCTTCCTCCTCTTTTTCCTCTTCTTACTGTCTGTCTTTGTCTCCCTTCTACGCACTGTCTTTTTCTTTCCTTTCCTCTTCTTCTTAATGCGCCCAGAGCGTTTTCTCGACGTCGACGGTTTCTTTCTTTTTTTCACACCGATGCGTCGCACACCACCACTACCAAGCGAATGCAGCAATTTGTTTATTTTAGCTGCTTTATAACCCGAACCCTGCATAAGATTATTAATTTTTTCCTCGGCCTTTCGCTTTAGATTTGTACCCGATTCACGCAGGCGCGTTTGAAAGGCCTCTCGTGGGTGCATGCCCTTATCCAGTATGTCATTGGCTACATTAACACCGGAACGTAGCGCTTCTTTGCCGATGGTTCGGGCTCCCTGTTTAAAGAGCGGTATGATACGCCGAAAGAGACCGCCGAGGAAGCTACCAATCCCGTGACCTCGCTGGTTCGGTGAACCGATGTATACGTGGCTTATGCCTCCATATCCGCTCCTCCCCAGCCCACCACCACCACCCGTCTGAGCGTCAAAATATGCGTCATAATATTCCATTTTAACAATGATGCTGTCAATCTATACGGTGGAAGTGTAATGTCACCGTCAGCGTTCCGTACTCGAATGGTATTGACTCACCAAATTCATCTCTTATATCGATAGTTATCGTTTGAAAACTGGTGCGCAATAGTGGTATGAAGCGTGGCGGCGAAAAGTGCCGAATTTTTACAGACCCGTAATTGTAATTATCAGCGGCGACTGAGGGAACGACACGGAGCAGAGGTGTATGCACATCTCCCGTGATGTAGGGTTCACATATATCAGTATAAACGAAGAACATATTTGGAATACCGTTGGTTAGACCGGCGGGTCTCTGATCGATGTACTTAGTATCGCTTTGAACCACTATTCCGTGATCATGAGAAAATCCTAAAATCTTATTCAACACGTCAGAAAAATAAAAGGCATGTTCCGAATTCGTGCAGGTGTTGCAGATGCGCGACACTGTCACGTATCCATTGTGTCCACATTGAAACCTCAAGTGTCCAGCTACGTATTTTATCTCATTAATTGTTTCAAGTAATTTGTCGATACTACGGTATACACCGGGTGGTACACAAATACGATCTTCTCTAATAAAGTCTAGTCCCGCATCAGGTTTCATAACTCTCGTTACAATGTTAATAAAATTCTGTTCGCCCTCGGGTGGTACATGTAGAATCGTCATGGGTATGTGTATTTCGGCTAAAGAAACAGCCCAACTACCGTGCAAAGTCACACACTGTGGTAAATGAGTAGTGAATCGTGTTGTCTTATTATCAGGGTAATATTCCATACTACTATTGCTAGGTAAAACCATATAAAACTCCTCTTTCATTTTGATTGGCCTTTCTTCCTCTGTGTTTGCACTCTCGATAATTCGGGTTCGTAAAAGATACCGTCGATATCTTCGTCGTGAAGGTCACGTAAGATGTATACCACTGGCCATCGAGTGTCTGATACACGGTGTATTTTAAATAGCTCGCTGGTCCAGCCGCTCTCGTAACCTTTTGCAAAGGCCGCCTTTGCACTACTGATGCGCACAACATCGCCTACCCTGTATTTAGGAGGCCTGTGCTGCTGCTCAGGAGGTCTGTAGCGCTGCATCAGATTAGCCCGAGCGCTAGCGGCTGTGGCTAATGTCACAGAGGCAGGAGTCATTTTTATGCTGCTATGCCGCGTATGGTTGTACGCCGAGACAATATCCTGCAGAACGTCGATGTAACGTTTCTCTCTAGAGTATGTGAAATAACGCCACATTCTTTCTTTTAGTGTTCTATTAAACCGCTCCACAATAGAGGCTTTTATATCGGGGTTTCTTGCAGCTCGGAACCGAATGTTCTTCTTCTCCAAGAAAGTCTGGAATGCAGCACCTATAAACTCTTTACCTCTATCCGATTGTAAAAAAATCGGTGCTCTACCGTTACTGATTTTTTGTGATAATATATGCGTAAACGCTTTAGTGACAGATGTCGCTGTCTTATCGTATAGAGGCACAACCCATGCGTACTTACTAAGAACATCTATAACTACGAGGAGATAAACATAGCCGTCGTTGTAATCTTTGATAGAGCGAAGATCTACAAGATCAGCCTCCCAAACATCGTCAATGTTTCGCACATTGTAAAAACGTCGCGGAAATCGACGCCTCACAGGTCTATGCTTTGTGTAAGCATCCTGAGACTCAAGCCACTGTAGGGTCTTCTTGGCGGAAATTTTTTTCTTCCGAGCCTCTCGCAGCAACCGAGTTGCGCCCGAAAACGATGCTTCATAGGAGGGGTTGAAGTACACTTTTTCTAATATTTTCATGTTTATAATTTAAGGCTAGCCCAAGTTACACGTCTTTTCTTGCTGTAACAACCAGAACCACTCTGCACAGCACGTGTTGCTCCTGTGCTCTTATCACTGTAGTACGGCGGTGACTGACTGCTGACATCGCTGATATCGCCACCGTCACTGCTACTTGTTTGATCCTGTTGTAGTGTTGAGTTCGCCCTTGATTCCAGCCATAGTTCCTCATTCCCGACAAATTCTCGAGGTGTTTGTATCGCTTTTAAAAAAGCGGCAAAGGCTTTGCGTCCCGCAGGTTTGGAGACTTTTCTTGCACGCATAGCATCGTTCATGAGGTCGACAATATTGGAGTCTTTGATGGGTTTTCCCTCGATAGAAACGGTTCCCGCGGCGTTCCAAGAAAAATTTGGCGAACGCGCATCGTGCAAACGACGCAGCAGAAGCTTCGCTTTGGGTCGAAATTTTTGCGGTACACTTTCAATTATAATGGAGTCGTTCATACGTGTAGAGATTTCGCTTTTTTTATCAACACCCTCCAATGGGGCTGCGCCTTCTTTTTTCAGGAGTTCAAGTTGCTGATGGGTTCGTTCACTATCGACAAAATGAAGATAGCGCTGAAGCACAGCCAAATATGCAGCCCACTTTTCTCTCTCATCCTTGTATTTATTAGAATTCAAAATTTCATTCATTTCGGTGTCCAATCTGCTCAAGGTAGCACTAATAGTCTGCGCCTCCTGCGATGGTGGTGTACCCGCAGTAAAAGCTTGTTGTCGATGACTCGAGGTGTTCAACTGTAATAGATTCTCCTCGGGTACTAGCACCATTTTCCTCGCGTGCTCCATTATCAGCCGCCAATCAAATTTGACAGGACGGTGCCTAGTATTGGTGCGAGCAAAAGGGGCAAGAATCCGCCGCTCTGTATAACAAACCGTTTCTTACTCTTCCAACTGCCTTTTCTCGCTGCTAAGCGCCGAAGAACAGGCGCGTGCCTACGTAGTTTTTTCTTCTGAGCAGGCTTCAGAGGCACGTTACCCTGAAGAATGTTCAGAGCACACTCGCAAATACAACGGATTATACGGGGATCTGCTTTACGCAAAAAGGCTTCCCGCTGCTCTTTACTGAAATGCTGAAGGGCTTGCAATATTGCAGCGTACTTCTTGCAGAGCGGTGATCCGCTGCGTGCCATTACAAGAAATTGACTGATAATTATTTGGGCGAATCACTCCTTTTCACCTTTTTTCCACGACAAGTATCCCCGAGTCTTCAGTGGCGCGTTGTTACGTAGGATGTACAATGCGCAATCGACAAGACATTGAATGACACTTGAAGTCTGTTTGCGCTGCTCCTTGTCGGAATACCGAAGGGCTTGCGTTATCGCAACGTTCTTTTTGTAGCGCGCCGATCCGTTGTCCGTCATTATAAACGTAGAACTGGTAATTCTCCGGACGTGTAGTTGCTTTTTAATTTCTTTCGTGGTACGTACACAAAATGCTGGGGGTCATCGGGAAAGATGCAGGTGCGAAATCTACAATTATCCGGTGTCGCTTGTTTCAAATCTAGTAACAAATACCCGTGTGGTTTAGACGTTGCGTCGTGATAAACCTCTTGCAAAAAGTGCGGATTTTCAGGATATATCTGACGCGCTAAATGCTGTATTTGAGCGCGATCACGAGGATTTTTGAAAACAACTATATAATTAGCATTCAGCGAGATATCCCGTTGCCCGTTACCCTGATGAAATAAGTTTTGCGTTATAAAAATCACACTTAAATTTTTATGATGACTGCCTTTAGTAAATAGATCGACAACACTGTTATTCGAGGCCTCCCTCATTAAGTCGTCGATAATTATGAGTTTAGCGCGTGGATCGCTCGCATAATCTGCACTTTGCGGTAATCCCTCATGAAATTCTATCGATGTTCCATACTCCGTGTATGCAGATTGCCATTCGGAATAATAGAAAATAATTCTCTCGAACGGTTCACTGTTCATTTGCGAAATAAACTTTAGAAACTTTTTCACAAAATATGTTTTACCGCAGCCTGTTGGACCACAAATCATTGAGGTCCAAGGATGTTTCCATCGCGTATCCATCTTAAGGAGTGAGTAAAATACTCTTGTTACGGGCGGTGATAAAGGAATTGGTCAGGCACCCATTTCATAGTATATTTTTTTTACAGTATATTTTACAGTATATTTTACAGTATATGGCGGTAATTTATCGCTAATCTTTATAGCCATAAGGCAACGACCCGTATACACCAGCGGGTCTTCGCTTGATGCTAGATGGTTTACACGACTTCGTTTCGGGCTTCGTGACAACGTGATGAAACGCCGTGCGTCTAATTGCCTTGTAGTGTAACACAATCGGCTCCTCTCTTTCGCCAAGTATAAATGATCGTATTGATTGGTAATTGATTAACGCACTGTTTGCAAAATTGAGTGATATTCCCTTTACCTTGCAGACTTCGCTTTCCGATCCGTCGGGAGCACGCACTATAAACGAATAAAATTTTGGCCCGCCCGAAACAAAAGTTGTAATATAGCTACCCTCGCTCAGCTCGTTAGTAAGATCTCCTAATAGCTGACCTATTGGCGGCTCATACTCACGCGGATCGTTCTTGGTCACGTAAATAACAGAGTCCGTGTCGCAGTACAGAGCACGGGTATTTAGCGGTTCGAGATAGCTATACAATTTCAAGCGTGCCTGAGCTGTGGTATAGGCCGCAATGACGGCGCTTGCTATACCTGATGGTGTTACAGAGTCATCGGTGCTAATATAATTGACATACAGTATTTTATGATTTACAGGCAAAATACCAGTGATCTCGTGCTCGGGACTACTCAGCAACTCCATGAGCTGTTTGCGCGTCGAAACTATCGCTGTTTGTGGCAGGTTTTCACGCTGACCAAATTTACCCCAGAATGAATTGAGGCATAGTTTAGCTACGGAGCGTAAACCAGGGTTTTTTTCTATTGCTGTGCGATTTAGTTTAATGCCCTCAGACTGCTCAAAGGCTGTGATATATTGATCTTGCGCTGCCTCGTCTCCCAAACATTTTTCAGGCCAGCCGCTGGCCTCCTGCTTGATTTTCAAAAAAGTATTTATGTATTCGGTAAAATGGCCACCCTGCTGTGTATCCCGATTAAGCTGTGTTATCTCATATTGCCAAATTTCGTTTACGCGTATCACCCTGTATCCGCACGAGACAGCTTTTCGCACCTCATCCACTACCCACGTACCGTCGAACACGCGCTCACTAGGATCTTCGTGCGTGCATGCTTCATGATTCATAATTTCACAACAACTACGACACAGAGCAAAGAGCAGTCGCTGGTGCATGCGTACAGGCAGCACAGGGTGATACAGATCACGCGGCGGTAATACCGTGCATTTACGAGGCCCTCAATCCGTGAAAGATCGGTATTATCAGGGCCTGTCAATTCCATACACTCGTCGCCGACATACACTCTCGGGTGGCCTACAGGATACTTTCCAAACTTACAGATGTATGGATACAGAGAGCAAACATCGACGTATCGTATTTGCTCTGTATCCTTTACATCGTAGAGCGTAACCATGTTTTCTGTACGGCCACCAAAGAAAGCGTCGCGCGGATTGAGAGGCTCTGATGTGACTAGCGAATGATTTTCAATGACTGCACGCATTTCTGTGTCGGCTTTTAACATACGGTCATACTCGCACTCCCATATTTCTGTTAACTCATAGCCGCTGTTTCTGATTCTATTAGCTATAGCGATGGTTCTCTCGAGACGCTCGTTCATCGGTATACCGCCGCACTCTCCAGCTCTGTTCATGAGAAAGCAGCGCGAACACCCGTGCCAGTAACAGCCGTGAAATTGTAATACGTGTGTTGCGTCAGGGGTTTCATAGTAACCGTCAACCAGCAGGTTTTGAGGTAATTTAAACTCTCGCGATCGGCCTGCATGAATAATGCGCTGACCGAGAGAATGCTCCATCCACACGAGCCACGAGACCGCTTTTTTCGACTGATTATGCGCCCATCTATATCCACCCGCTGGTATAACGCCAATCGCCTCGGGTTTCAGAAAATTTTTACGAAAAACCTGAAAGCACGCTGATGCTATTGTCGTGCTCTCGTCAAAGGGGCAAACGTTGCCAATGGTCATGAACATTTTGCGGAAAACCACGCATGCTTGTCTCAGTATCGTGACATCGGTCGTGCAGTACTCTACAATCTCTTTTGCAAAATCGAATACATAATTGGCGGCTGTCGTCTCGCTGTGCCAGGCACATAATTTTTCTCGCTCAGCCGTTCGCATCGTTTCAGGACTATAATATTCTATAGGTGGTAGAGGGCCGACATAATTTTGATTTTCGGGTGTGTTGAACAAATGTGGGAAAGTCCCTTTAGCAGTGGCACCCTGCAGGCCGAAGGCCTTTGGTAGAGCACTTAGAGGCATATGAAAGTAGTGTAGGCTATCGAGAAACACGATCTTCCCGATACGCATGGTGATAATCTTTGTGCCGTTCATTATTAGCGTCGGTAACTGTGTTTTTTTCTCGTTAATCAGGTATCGTAAGACGAACTGGGCATCAAAACCTCCTGCGTTATGTGCAATTAAGATTGTTTTCGCATATTTTTCGGCATTTTGCATCGCTAATTCCACGAGCTGACTTACGGGATTATGTCTGAATACAAACTCGTGGGGCCCACAATTTTCACAGGGTTCAGCGATAGAATCGTTGTCGCAGCAAAGAGTGCAAACTCGCTGAGCTACGCAAAGATTCGGCTCATGTACGAATGTAGTCGCGTCTCCGTTTACAGGCGTACACTGTTGCGTTTCGAAGTCATAAAAAATAAAGAGATTTGTTTTTTTTAGATCTTTTATGCGTATCGGTGTCACGAAGCACAGATGATTGAACGGCTGAACAGATTTACATATTTTACAGAATCCTACGCCGCATTTGTGTTTCTTTTTCTCTTCCAAAGGTCGTACCGCTTGAAAACAGTTACGACAGCGTCTCAGAACTTTACAAACGTTGACTGTCTTACGATAATACTTTCTATCGGTCGTATGATTTCGAAAACACTCTGCTCCAAAAAAATCGCGATTACATGTCGTGCAATTGAGAGCGTTGTTTAAGGTCTGGTTGCACGGAGGCGATACCCAGCATCGCGGACATTTTTTTTTTAAACATCTGTGCTCTGCTCGCCGATATAGAGCGTTACAACTCGTGCAAAAATTTGAACTGCCTACAGCGTCCATGAGATTTAAAATCGGCTCAAAATGGTGCGAACGTTCGCTATACAGAATATACAGAGTGTGTCGAATCGTGCCTACTGTATCCAAAACTTGTTGTGTGCCATCGAACAGCGCTTTTTTCCTACGAGTCCCTAAGCTCAAGAACTCAAAAACCACGATCGCGATGCCGTCTCGAGCCAAATAATCCTGATAGCTCGCAACCTCACGCACACCGCAACCCGCCCTCGGCACACGCACATTTGCGGCTGTCGTAAGCTCAAGCGCTGCATTCTTTTGTAATAATCCTCTGGGTTGTCTTATACGGTGCCAATTAGTGTCGAGCGCACCAGTTCGTATTTCTCCTCGTTCAGCGTACGCCCGGGCTGTGACCAATGAGCGCGGTAAACATAAATTATCGTCGTTTCGAATCGATAGAATGGATCGTTTTGCGATGCCCTCATACGTAAGTTTTTTCCGACCCCTACCCTCTACACCCTTGACGATACACGTTTTTATATTACACTCGTCGTCAATATTTAAAGAAGTGGCACTTTGAGCAACACTGCTTATCAACTGCCATATATCTTGAAAAGTGAGATCGCGTACCGGTCGAAAAGAAACCCATACGGGACCGTGCGCTAAACCGCTCGCGGTAAACGAGATACCCGCATAATCACTACCCTCGCAGGAGCTGGTGATATGCGTCAGGAGATCGCGGAACGCCCCTTCTAGCCACTCTATAACACTATTAAAACTGGCCGGTGGTTGACGAACGCGCATCGTCGTCTCACGTCCGCGGAGCTTGAAGCGTTTAAAATAACGCACGGCGTCTTGAATAATTTCGAATCGATCTCCTGGTGGCCTGATGTCTCCGAATGACTCATTCCTAGCAGCGTTACGCGGCCGGCCCGAACCCTCTTGTACTTCTGCAAACGAAATTATATACTATCATTTAGAATTCATTGATACAGTAGAATAAATGTAAATTATCAGTACCTTATAATCCTAGAAACCCAGACCTGCACGTTATAGGCGATCTACATGATAAAATGTAATGAATACAAATTATTCTATAATTTATTATTTCTACAAGTGGGCGCAAATATTTACCTGCGAGACCCAAGAGCTGTTGAACACAGCGGTAGTCTTTTTCCGGCTTCTCTGCTTCATAACCGTCAGAAAATTCCCATGGTTGGCGTTCCTGGAGGTCGAATGTCTCAGGGCTGCACAAACCGTGTGGTCCTGGTATAAGCTCCTTGACCTTAGATGGTCCTGCTACAGGTTCACGTTCATTGGGCTGCTCTTCTTCCGCAGTTCCTTGAGAAGCTGAAAAAATGTCGCTGTTGAAACAATTTGCTTTCTCTTTTACTTTAGAATACTTACAATTTCTGGAATGTTGGGCGGCCTGATTCTCTTCTTCTTCTTCCACAATCCGTGTTTGCTCTATGAGGTCTGCTTCTTCATCACTCGTTGCATCCAAGAGGCGATAACCTATACAATAAATGAAAAGGGTCAACTTCATGGCACGCACAAACGATATTATCGAATTTTTTTCTTCTGGATTAGCTTAAGTTACCCCTTACAACGCTAACATTTTTGTCAGTTTTCGCGTATCTCTCACCGTTCTCGAGATATTTAATAATTTCACTTTAAGGGGGTGGTTTCAAGATTTTTATTGGTGGATCGGATAGGCTATCCCCTGCTATGTACCCCCAAAATTTTGTCCGTTTTCGCCTATCTCTCACCGTTCTCGAGATATTTAACAATTTCACTTTAAGGGTAACTTCAATAATCATTATGGGGGTGATTTTATTGGTGCATCGGGTCCGTCCGTCTGACCACGCACCCCCCTGTGCAACTCCCCAAAATTTTGGCCGTTTTCGCCTATCTCGCACCGTTCTCGAGATATTTAACAATTTCACTTTAAGGGTAACTTCAATCATCATTATGGGGGTGATTTTATTGGCGCATCGGGTTCGAGCGTCCGACTACGCACCCCCCTGTGCAACCCCCCAAAATTTTGGCCGTTTTCGCCTATCTCGCACCGTTCTCGAGATATTTGACAATTTCACCTTAAGAGGCAGCTTCACCGTACGCTGCTAATACGGCTGTCGTATATTACTAACTGACGCCCAAACCGCATGGCCGCACGGTGAAGCTGCCTCTTAAGGATAAATTGTCAAATATCTCGAGAATCGGTCAGCTTCACCGTGCTCACTAATAAGGCTATCGTAGGTTGCTAAGAGGCGATCAAACCGAGCGGCCGCACGGTGAAGCTGCCTCTTAAGGATAAATTGTCAAATATCTCGAGAATCGGTCAGCTTCACCGTGCTCTCTAATAAGGCTATCGTAGGTTGCTAAGAGGCGGTCAAACCGAGCGGCCGCACGGTGAAGCTGCCTCTTAAGGATAAATTGTCAAATATCTCGAGAATCGGTCAGCTTCACCGTGCTCTCTAATGAGGCTGTCGCAGGCTACTATGAGGCGGTCAAACTGAGCGGTCGCACGGTGAAGCTGCCTCTTAAGGATAAATCGCCAAATATCTCGAGAACGGTGAGAGATACGTGAAAACGGACGAATTTTGGGGGGTTACACAGGGGGGTGTGCAGTCGGGCAATCGATCGCGATCCACCAATAAAAACACCCCAATAACGATGCTTGATGCAACCCCTTAAAATGAAATTATCAAATATCTCGGAAACGGTGAGAGATAGGCGAAAACGGACAACGTTTTGGGCACCCCCTGCGGGGGTGTCAAGCGGGGGTGGCTTAACCATATCCACTAATAAAAGTCATGAAACAAGCCCCCCTTAAAGTGAAATTGCTAAATATCTCGAGAACGTCGAGAGATACGCGATTTTTATTTATTTTTTTTAAAGCGTCTAAGGGAACTCTTGAGTAATTGGAGAGAGGCCGGTCCTATAAATGATAAGGGCTAAATAATAATTAATAAATATTACTTACTTCTGATTTCTTTGTCTATGCCGCGGACGCATGCGACTTTTTCAAGGCCTCTTCGTTGTAATTCTTCGAACACGCATGTTAAAACCCTCTGACCGTTCAGCAACCCTCTGTTGTATGCGGTCGCGATAGCCCTTAAGGGCGCCCACCATACAACATATTTTAAGCACTTTTCGAGTTTTTGACCCGTTAAGTGTTTCAATTTTGCACACCATTTTTCAGTACAGTGTCGACGAATCTGTGCACTGCACGGTTTTGTAAATTTCAATAAAATTCGGATACTCTCGCGAAGGGTGTGGTCCGTCATTATTGCACGATAAAAAGATAACGCATCGATGCCTGACTAAATCACGACTGACCGCTCCTCGCAATTTTAGATGCATATAAAACCCGATATGTTATTATGTCTCTGGACACGCGCGTAAACTTTATCCTACCGCTTTGTTCTCAACTACTGTTTACTCAGCAAATCATTTGGTTGCGCGAAAAAATCGTGAGGCGCGGTGCTGTCAGTATTTCATGAGATCTCGTGCCGATAAAATTAAAACGGAAACCCTTAAAAAATGGCTTACGAATTTACCGTGTGCAGTGAATCCTCGTACGGCGATGAAGCTGATAGTGAGAAAAAAGCGTACGAAATTTTCGAGTGTATCAAATACGAGAGCTGGGTCGACGATGGTGGTTTTGGTGACGCAGAGGAAGAGCCATGGTATTATAATGGTGTGACAATAGAGTATGGTATACGCGTAAAAGACGTTAATGCGCCTCCAAGATTATCGCCGCGCGTTTCATGGACGCTGCGTGTGGCGGCCGATGGTAGTGAGGAAATTCGGTGGTCGGCAAGCTCATTGCAATACTTAGCCATTGCGACGGTATTAAATAATATGACTCGTTACAGCAGGGAGGATTGGGCTATGCTCCGTCACCTGTTGGGTAAAATTGATACCCATAATAAAAAAATTTCGCTCGATGCTGTGGACATGAGTTACGTTCTGATTCCACAGTTGTGCAAATTTGTGCATTGGTCTTGCCCGTCGGGTAATGGGCAAGACCCTCGTAATATAAATATATGGTTACGCGAACCTCTCGAGTACATAGCGAACTCTCTGGTGGCATATCATTCGCGTCATCGGGATTTGCGCGTGTATGACACCCGCACCGGTAAATCACGCGTGCCGGAAATTTGGCGTTGCTGGAACACAACGACATTATCTCCGAATTACTACCACTACACGTGTAAACAGACACGCTGGTGGTTTGACATGCGGGGTCCGTATTACGTGGACGTAGATCGTCCATGTAAAAGACGAAGACGCGGCGATCCGAGTCTGTGCTTTGACCCTGAGGAGTCAGCAGACTCGGAAGAAGAAGACAGAGCCGCATATGATTATCGGTACATTTAAACGCAAATAAAATATAAATATAAATATAAACAATTGTAGGCCGTGGCAACAGCGGTGACGGGTACGTCTCTGTGTGTGTGTGTGTGTGTGTGTGTGTGTGTGTGTGTGTGTGTGTGTGTGTGTGTGTGTGTGTGTGTGTGTGTGTGTGTGTGTGTGTGCATATCTGTGACAGTCTCCAGATTTTGCAGAATTAGCACGAGACTGGGCGGCGGCTATGATCTCATAAGAGCGGCCGCCAGTACACAGTGGGAACGTGCCGGTAACGCATCGCTCCGTTTTAAAACCACTTTAAAAAAAAGAAAAAAATGTGCTACAATCGTGTACCAATCGAAGAAGAGATATCTGCCGTACCTCTTTCGGGGCCTTTGGAACCGGAGCCCGAAGAGGAGCGGCGTCCGCGTCCAGCACGGAACAATATCCGTAAGTTTTATTTTATTTATTTTATTAAGCACAGTATACGTTGCTAGTATCGCGTTCTTGTCACACTTTTCAAGCAGCACCACCCGTGGTATACGCAGTAGCGGTCGAGTCTAGTGACCAGACGTCCGCGGTTCGAGCCCATCTTTAGTACTTATTTTTCTTTATTATTTTTTTTTACCATTTTTATTTACTGTTATTTTAAATACTTTTATTTAATCATTTTTATTTTAGCATTATTTTAAATGGTAAAAAAGAAAAAATGGTAAAAAGTACTAAAGGTGGGTTCGAACCGCGGACGTCTGGTCACTGACCGCTACTGCGTCTACCACGGGTGGTGCTGCTTGAAAAGCGTGACACGAGCGCGGCTTGAATTTATTTTATTTATTTTATTTTATAAAGCGCAATATACGTTGCTAGTATCGCGTTCGTGTCACGCTTTTCAAGCAGCACCACCCGTGGTATACGCAGTAGCGGTCGAGTCTAGTGACCAGACGTCCGCGGTTCGAGCCCATCTTTAGTACTTATTTTTTATTTATTTTTTTTTTTTATTATTATTTTTTTTACCATTTTTATTTTACTGTTATTTTAAATACTTTTATTTAATCATTTTTATTTTAGCATTATTTTAAATGGTAAAAAAGAAAAAATGGTAAAAAGTACTAAAGGTGGGTTCGAACCGCGGACGTCTGGTCACTGACCGCTACTGCGTCTACCACGGGTGGTGCTGCTTGAAAAGCGTAACACGAGCGCGGCTTGAATTTATTTTATTTATTTTATTTTATAAAGCGCAATATACGTTGCTAGTATCGCGTTCGTGTCACGCTTTTCAAGCAGCACCACCCGCGGTATACGCGGTAGCGGTCGAGCCTAGTGACCAGACGTCCGCGGTTCGAACCCACCTTTAGTACTTTTTTTTTTTTACCATTTTTATTTTACTATTATTTTAAATACTTTTATTTAATCATTTTTATTTTAGCATTATTTAAAATGGTAAAAAAGAAAAAATTGTAAAAAAAAAAAAAAAAAAAAAGTACTAAAGGTGGGTTCGAACCGCGGACGTCTGGTCACTAGGCTCGACCGCTACCGCGTATACCACGGGTGGTGCTGCTTGAAAAGCGTGACGCGGCTTGAATTTATTTTATTTATTTTATTTATTGTATTTATTTCAGAACGCGTGAGATACGCGGGAGAGGGCGAGAGGAGGCGCCGACGTCCGCAGCTTCGATACGAAGATTATGTGAGCACGCAGGAGCCGGAGGCTCCTATACAATATACTGTGCAGGAGCGGGAAGGGCAGGCGCCACTCCGCGTCCCTATATTTGACGATCGGCCCTTTACAAGACGCACAAGAGTACAACGGGAACGCCAGGAGCAGGAGCAGGATCAGCGCTTCATCAGGATGCTCTTAAATCGCACTCCTGAATGAAGAGCAACAGGTAAACATTATTAAATATTAATAAAATTAATATTTATATAATCAAAATAATAATTTTTTGTTTTGCAGGGTACTTCAACGTGCATCGAGCACCGAAGATTATTAAAGATAATCAAAAATATAATATAATGTACTCAAAATAATAAAATATAATATATATAATAATAATATAATAAAAAAATTATTTCTTCTGGGGTGCACTGTGGAGACCTCCGCGCACGCTCCCATCCCCCCTCTCTATCACACACCTCTGGGCGCGGTCCGACCGGGCGCGGTCCGACCGGGCCCGAGGAGTGGGGATAGGAGTGGGGATGGGAGTGGGGGGTCTCCATAGTGCACCCCTTACTACTGACGGCTATTCCGAAGTGTTTTTAGTGGATTTTTTTTCTCCAACACCCAAACGCTTTATGCGTCGGGATACCGGCCCTGTGCATCGAGTGTCATTTGCGCGGTCTCGATCACATCAACTCATCGGGTGCCGAGTCGTTGGTGGAGGAGGCATGTGCTGGCGACGGCCTGCTGGCCATAGTGATCACACGTCGCCGCGCCAATCGTCCATATTTAATAAAACTATTCGACAGAGAACGGCGGGATGTCGCAGCTCTCGTCGCTCAACGTTTTAACATCGATAACGACAACGACTATCTCGACGACGAGGGTTTCGCCGAGATGAACATCAGCGGCTGGGAGGATGACGAAGACGACGGCAACGACGACGACGACGACGACGACGACGACGACGCCGCCGAACGTTAACGCCATAGTGCTTGTGAGTGAGCATAAACAGGAGTGAATAATAAACAAAAGTGAATAATAAGCAAGAGAAATAGGAGTGAAGAATAAACAAGAGTGGCAATAAGAACGTTATGTCATAGTGCTTGTGAGTGAGAATAAACAGGAGTGAATAATAAACAAGAGTGGCAATAAAAAAAATAGGAGTGTGGTCATCGGAGTCTTCAGTGTCTTCAAGGCCATCACAGCAAATTGAAGGTAAAATTCAAAAATAATAATCATGTGGTGCACTATGGCGAGTCCAGAATTCTATCCCCCTCCCACCCCCACGCCTCTTACCACCCACACGCGGCTGGCCAAAATTTCGACCAGCCGCTGTGTGGGGGAAAAAGGGTGGGGATGGGAGTGGGGATAGGAGTGGGGGTCGCCATAGTGCACCGCTAACTACTTGGGTTCGAGCCACGAGATTCGGCACCGAGCAGGTCGCGGATCGAGCGGGGAGAGTGGATTTTCGGAGAGTTGGGAACCGTAGTGTACGAGAGGTAAAAATTCTCGCTACAATACATATTTTTAAAAAAGACATAAGCCCTTATTATTCTAAGTCTTTTA
This sequence comes from Ichneumon xanthorius, assembly GCA_917499995.1. NCBI lineage: Eukaryota > Metazoa > Arthropoda > Insecta > Hymenoptera > Ichneumonidae > Ichneumon > Ichneumon xanthorius. Next base: position 1,210,423 of record CAKJTD010000002.1, read on the forward strand.
CCCCCCCCCCCCCCCCATTGTTCCAAATCCCCTTCTGCTAAATGGACTTAAGCCCTTATTATTCCAAGTCCCTTCAAGCTAAATGGAGTTGGGCCCTTATTATTCCAAGGCCCTTTAAGCATGGACTTAAGCCCTTATTACTCCAAGTACCTTTAAGCCAAATGGACTTAGGCCTTTATGATTCCAAGACCCATTAAGCATGGACTTAAGCCCTTATTATTCTACACCCCCCCCCGCCCCCCCCTCGATTCTTGACACGGCGGCGGCGGCGGCGGCGGCGGCGGCGGCGACAGCGGCGAAATCTTTTTATATTATAGAGAGATATAAATATAAGAAACAGCTAGGTGAAATAATTCCCGAACTCACTCATCAATATTTCGTTCGTTGTTGTTTTTGTTTTCCTTTTTCTGGCCGTAAACGGGCGTGCGTAAATTAGTAGGAACGGTATACGTAAATATATAAATTAGGCTGCAGTAACAAACCAAAAAAAAAAAGAGACAAGGAACGCATGAAACATAAGTGAGAGACTCAAAACACGGCTCGAGGACGACCCAACAAATAGGATGGCCGAGTGTTAGAAACACCCGCTCGTAGATGGAACGGAATAACCGATCGGCATAACGGGACGTCGATATACGCGATATACGCGATTTTCACGCGGAACGCTAATGAGAAAGATAAGGAGGAGAAGGGAGGAAGGATTAGCGGGCGTAAGAGAGAGTAGTCGAGCGATAACGCATGAACAGAGCGGATGAGTGTGAGATCAAGAGCGCGGAGCGAACGTAATTGTGTGACCGAACGTAATTGTATGAGCGAACGTAATTGTGCTGAAATAAACTAAACATTATCCGTTTTTCTTTCGATAATCGATCCGCCGAGAGAGTACTTCTTTGCAAAGCCCTCCTGACCGAGCGATCCCGAAAGGCGTAACGCGGTGAGCGACCGCGTTTAACAGATGCATCCGTAAACACAAGAAATCATTTATGCTAATTCATCAGCTTATATGTGAAATCATATGTGAAATGTACAAGGAGATTGTGACTAGCATTTTTCGTACTTGCCATTGATTACGTTCTTCTTAATCCAATAAAACGCTAATATTGAACGTACGGCACACGTATTATATATTTTTATATAGCGTTCTTCTTTTTTATTTTGTATAAACCTATGAAGATAAAATCAAGAATTTAGAGTCTTACTAGATTTTAATTTACAGACGTTTATTATTCGCGACCAATTATATCAAGTCTTAGCGTTCGTGACGAATGTCGAGAAGCACAAGCGGTATGACCGTTTGTATGTATCGTCTATAATGAGTCGCTGAACGGAGCTGAGACAAAAAAATCAACGAAAGCCACACGTCTCGAAGCTTGTAATTCGAACGATATCGAAGCTCAGTGTGCCACAGATTATTTCGGAATAAACACGTAATTAGAGAACTGTCGCGATCGAAAATTCCTGAATAAATTAGAGTCAATTGATTATAATAATACTATCGAACGTTTATACAATGGATGCACAATTCGCATCGTATTAAAAATACTCGGCGTTTATTTATTTATACGTCAAGATTAACGTGTCATAAGTGTTCGCCAGAAAAATAACAGTGTTAAACGTGCGTGTTGCAAAATTATGCGTACGCAACAATCCGCGTTACACGATAACGGTAAGATATTCATAGTTAATAATAATTTTATACACGGGTAGTATTCCACACACCATTTCAACGGCAAAGCCTTTTTTCTTCTGAAAACCCCGTTTGTTTAAACTTACACTCACTGAAAATACATCGCGGGTTAATGATTTTGAAACAAAGCTTCTTAAATTTTTATAAATAAATGAATAAACAATTTCAAGGATGCGTTTTCAAAATTAATTTTTTACAGTGCACTACTATTGATATTGCCATCACTCTTGGTAATTAAGTTTTGTTAAATTCTTCAGGAATGTTTTACTCTTAGTTAGTTTGGAAAGGATAATTTGATAAATTATCCTATCAAAGGTGTTTAAAAATGTGAAAATGTGTTTAAATGTTTATAAAAGTATTCTTCAAGACAGTCTCCTTGTCTAAATGAGGATTTTTTTCGAGGTTAAAAAAAAATTCCTCGGTACTATTAAATATTTAAATATCGTTTTTTTCCACTTATTGATATTTCCAGCTACACTGCCCATTTTTCAAGTACAATAAAAATTAATTTGTCGAGATTCATGCAATAGCCACACTTGTCCTGATCAATAATCGTTTTGATTTTTTTGTTTCAGATGATTAGAACGTTTGGAATCATGGCCCCAGTCGCAGGACCTTTTTTCAGTGCTTGACTTGAAACCACGTACCACCCTCAATTTATTTTTATTGTACTTAAAGATATTTGCAGAGTACTTACATGTATCAATCATAAGTGGAAAAAAGACTGATGTTGAAATATTTAACAGTACCCAGACATTTTTTCAACGCGAAAAAGGTCCTCGTACTGAATTTGGCGCACAATCTCTATGCGTAAAAAAAATGTCATTTCGACCTAATTCGTGACAGCTGTTCATCAATCATCGGATAGGTCTTGATAAATATGTAAAATTACCAGATGGAGGAAGTACCGGGTGAGAGAGCCGGAACTGCACGATTTTTCCGCGGAGGATATGCGTATCATCTCGACCGCAGAATGGGCATCTACGATGTTGAAGACGTATACCGCTGTACTTTACGTACATCATTGCGCTGTCACGGACAGATACGAATGGAAGGAGGGGAAATCCGCATGATTTGTGACCATAATCGACACGAGCCTGTCGTCGCGTCGCCCTGTGATTGGTCGACGGAGACAGTGTCTAGCCGATTTTTGTCTTTGTTTGGAGTCTTGGGGTTGGCCCTGTAAAGGGCCGATTGGTTTTTCGGGTTTTACCCCTTGGTCGGCGGAATTTCCAGTAGGATGGTCTTCCGGGTTGGTGGTGGAGGAGAGTGAGGACGGCTCTGTGGCGGGACGATGCGGGCGTCCGTTCGAGTGACAGGAGTAGGGATCTTCTTTACCGGGCACTCTTGCAATGGGTTGATTCCGCGAGGAGGCCCGTTTGGTGTTCGCGGAAGTGTGTTTTTCCGCACCGGGATCTCATAGGAAACGGAACTGGTGGAGAGCGGGACCCGTGCGACGATCTTCTTTACCGACCGTGGTAATCGGAGTCCCAGGCGTCGCGGATCTTGCGGATGTAGGCTGGGAGGAGGTAGCTGTCTCGACGAGATGTCGACCGGTATGAGAATCCGCCGGATCGGTGTCGGGATGTAGGGAATCGTATGCTCCGGATTTGTAATATCCACCAGGACCGGTCGGTAAGTAAGGACGGATGCTCGCTGGAGTGCGGCCGCCTTCTTCTTCTTGATTCTTTTTCCACCACGGGAGGGCATTCAGGCTGGCCGGACTTGGTCAGCTTGAATACGAAAGAATCAAGTTGAGAACCGCGACCAGGAAGTGGGGGCAGTCCGAGGGGCAAGGAATGACCGCGACCAAGAAGTGGGGGCAGTCCCGTTTTTAGCAAGGGTGACCGCGACCAAGAAGTGGGGGCGGTCAAGGGGCAAGCTGACCGCGACCAAGAAGTGGGGGCGGTCAGTATAGAAACGGGGCAACTTACCTTTCGCGACCAAGGACTGGGGGCAAAAGGAGAGCGCGTCCGCTATAGTAGGAGAGGAAAAGGACAGGATTTCACAAGATACTCCAGAACCAGCTTTAAACACTAATAGTGTGGCCTTTATTGGTTCTGCAGCCAAGTCGATATCGAGTAACAATCTGTGCTCCGGCTCGACTACTTATAGGAGTTCCGAGGCCGGTTCGCTTGCGAGAAACGCTGGGCGCCGCTTCGCCATCTGGCGGCCGGTAGTGGTACTCGCGCTCGTTCGAGCTCGCCGCGCGAGTCGAGGTTTACGCGGGACCCATACCGTTTCTCCCAAGTGAGCGACCGCGAATGATTATGGTTTGAGTTACAGGTATTGTAGTTACAAATGGACAATTGATATTTCACAACAATTAATTAGTTAACTAACCGGTGGATAAATTACCGGGGTTATCTGACCGAACGCGGGAATTACTGAATTCAAAGGCAGAGGGTCGTCTAGGGACCGTGCAATCGTTTAAATGACCGTGGTAACTTTCGGTAAAATGACCGGCCTTTGATAATTTTAGTACTTTAGTGTGGAAAGCCGAATGCAAGCTTCTGAGCTGTGGGAGAAGATATGAGGGATATAAAAACGAATATAAGGGGAAATATACCGGCGTATGACAAATGCCCCCCCCCCCCCTATTGAGTTTTTTTCTCGAAGACATGTTCAGAAATTAACCGGGAATGCGGGGTCGGAGGTTATATGGCGATGTTTTCTTTTTCTGTTTCTCCCGATGAAAGCCCTTGCGGCTTGTCGTTCTACGCTGTACTCGTTGTCTCCGCTGGGCTCTCTCCAATTGCCGGATTTGGTTGAGTGAGCTTCCACTCTGGTCGGTGGACTCACGTTTACGTGTCGAGTTACATATCGTGAGGCTTGGTATGCTCGACGATGCACCAGGGAAGTCAACGGCGAGGTTAGGTTTTCCCGAGCCTGGGTCACTATCTCCCGGAGGATCGGGTAGATTGGGAGTGTCCTTTGAGGGATGAGCCGTGTATTCAGGCGACCTGCGAAACACTTGTGTCGTAAGGGTAGACACACTCGCAGTTGGTATGGGTAAGGCAGGATCGGTTGTTCCGCGAACCAATGTTGCTCCTTCTTCCGTAGGGTTTGGAGGATCTGAATGATGGACGAGGGCCTGCACTAACAGAGTATTCGCCGTAGGTTTTGACGCACTCGGGACGGGTAGTTTCTCGATAGAGGCTTTTCCTTGAACCGTTGTTGATTCGTGCCCCTCCGCAGGGTCAGGAGGGGGTGAGCGGGAAACTTCATCCCGATTGGGCATCCCATGGGCCGGTTTTAGCTGCCGACCATGGACCTTGGAGTGATTCTGCGATTTTTCTAGATGGTAGACTTCGCCACCTTCCTGCTTGTGTATGTAGAACGGTCCTTCCCAGGTTGGTTTGAACCCGGCGTGGAAGCCCTCACTAGCCTTTGATAAGTTGTGAGTTCTTGAATACACGGCGTCTCCGGGTTGGTACTGCGGAGGCCTGGTGCTTTCGGGTGCGTATTTCCCTTGGTACTTTGCCTGATGAAGCTGGATTTGTTTGATGCGTTCCTCCCGGTCCTCGACGAGTGGATCGGAAACCAGAAGCTTCCAGTCCCCGGGCCTTTGGAGGCTTCTCCCGAGAAGGATTTCGCTGGGCGTAAATCCGGTAGCCGCATTTTTTCGCGATCGGAGAGTGAAGAGAATTTTCGGTAAATGACGGTCCCACTCGCGGTGATTCCCGTTTTGTAAGTGGAGTCGTAGACCCTTCTTGATTTCTTGGTTTCGCCTTTCCGTCGGGTTGGCTCGAGGATGATACACCGCTGTTGTCCAGAGTTGCGCCTTCCAGTGGTCACAGGCATTTAACCATTGTTTACTGGTAAATTGCGGACCGTTATCCGAAAGAATGGCGCGTGGATATCCCCATCGGGCGAAGACTTCCTTCTCCAGATGTTTTAGAACATAGGGAGTTTCCGAGGATCCTAGGGGAAAGGCCTCGACCCATCGCGAGAATAAGTCAGTGATTACAAGGATGAATCTTTTGCCTTTTCCGGTTCTTGGATACGGGCCCATAAGGTCTACGGCTATCGTTTGCCAGGGCTGCCGCCGTTGGTGGGGGCGCAGTTGATCGTGGTGACTAGGTCTAGTTGCTTTCGTGCAGGCACAGAGGTGGCATCTTCGGACATAGTCCCGACGTCTTGGCGTCAATGCTCCCATGTAAAGCGTTGTTGTATCGCTCTTAAGGTCTCGTCGCATCCTGGGTGCCCTGCCAGCGGCGAATCGTGGTACTCGTATAGTATGCGGGGTTGGTAATTTACCGGCACTACTAATTTCGGTGTATCCTGATCATTCTTCCAGACACCTTGTTGACTAATTTGGTAGTGATTCGACGGTTCACCTTCCTGCAGTGCAGCCACGATTTGTCCAATTCCTGGATCGAACTGCTTAGCCTCGATCACCTGATCCGCGAGAGTGTCGGTGGTAATTCCGAAGATGTCAGGGGTCTGTTGATAGGTGTGGAGGGTTTCGGGCGGCAAGACCCTCTCGTAATCTTCTTCCTCCATGCTTGCCTCTTCGGGGTGTTGAGCGAGAGCGGTGGGGAGCCCGTTTGAAACAGCGCGGCAATCCTCCACGGTAAAATTTAGCTCTTGTAGAAGAATAGCCCAACGACTAAGCTTCTCTTTCTCATCCTTTACTCGTTCGAGCCAATGGAGAGCTCGTTGATCCATTTTTAGGGTGAATGGACGATTATTGAGGTACGGTTTGTAGCGCTTGATAGACCAAATGGCAGCCAGGCACTCTTGTTCCTTCTTCTCGTATCGGGCTTCGATGGGGGTAAATTTGGTGCTAGCGTAGCTGATGACTTTCTTCTCTCCGTTGGAAGTGACTTGGTGGAGCACTGCTCCTATACCGACGTCGCCAGTGTCCACTTGGAGGATGAATGGAAGCTCAGGATCAGGTCGACTGAGCTTCAGCGGTCGCTGCATCTGATTCTTCACCTCTTCGTATGCGCGTTGGGCTGCGTTTGTCCAACGAAAGGTTTTGTTTCCCGCAAGAAGATTGGTGAGTGGCGCTGTCGTGGTGGCAAAATTGGGCAAGTATTCTCGCAACCAATTGCAGGTGCCTAGAAACCTCTGTAGTTCCTGTTTGGTTTGGGGAGGTGGTAAGTCTAGTACGACCTGGGAGTGGCGTTCCTGAGCTTCGTTACCATGGTCGGTAACGCTGTGCCCCAGGAAATCGAGCTCTGATTTACCGAAGTGACATTTCTCGATCGCACAAGTTAATCCGTGGGCGTTTAGTCGTTCAAAGACGAGAGCTAGATGCTGTAGATGTTCTTGATAGGTCTGGGAGAAGATTATGATGTCATCTAGATAGACTCGGCAAATCTTGTAGAGGAGGCCGCTGAGAACTTCCTGCATGAACCGTTGGAATGCGCTGGGAGCGTTTTTTAAACCGAAAGGCATGACCCGGAAGTGATAAGTCTCGCCATCTGGAGTTGTGAAGGCGGTGAACTTTTTTGAATCTGGATCCATGGGGATTTGCCAGTACCCCCTCTTTAGGTCTATCGTTGAGAAGATAGAGTTAGGTCCTATTTCCTTTAGGGCGTCGTTTATTTTGGGTATCGGTTGAGCCACATCGTCGGTGATGGCGTTCAATTTACGATAGTCGACGCAGAATCGGGGGCGTCCATCTTTCTTTCGGGCCACGACGATTGGTGAGTTATACGGGGATGTACACTGCCCGTCATTGATGCCTGGTTTTTCTGGTTTTTCTATCTTCCTCAATATCTTCCTCGATGTCTTCCTCGCTGTCTTCCTGGATATCTTAACGGAGTGGAAGATATCAGGGAAGATATTCCCTGCCCGTCAATGACGGGCAGTGTACTAGGCTCAATAATCCCGTCGTCCAACATGGCTTCGACTTGTTCCCGGATAACTTCCCTCTTTGCATCTGAATACTTATAGGGAGCTGTTCGGATTGGGCGATTTGTCGTTAAGCGTATAGTGAGCTTAGTCGTGGAAGTCTGGGTTAGCCTTCCTTGTTGTGGAAAGAGTTGACGGAAACGCTGTATTAGGTTGTGAAACTCCTTTTGATGTTCCGGTGGGAATTCTTGCGTTATTTTAGTAAAATCCACAGGTTCGCCTTGTGGCGAAGGTACCGGGGCGTTGATGAGTCTGACCGAGAATCTCTCTTGATCTCCGAGGTGTAGAACTCCTCCAGTGAAATCGAAGAAGGTTTTCTGTTTTACCAGCCAAGGGTATCCCAGGATCAGGGGTTCTCGTGCGGTCGGAGCTATCCATGCCTCTAGCGGTAGGTTATGCCCCTGTATGGAGATGCTGAGCTGGGTGGTCCCATCAAGCGGCATCTTGTATCTTGGCCCGCAAGTTTTGCCGTAGATTTGATCGGCCGGATAATTTGATCGGCAGTCAGGTATCGTGGTTGGATAAAACAGTCGGTGGAATAGCAGTCGATAGCCGCGTTAATCTCGATTCCGTTGATGGTCACTCGGATATGTGGCAGCTTTCTTGATCCGACGCTGTTCTCTGTTAACCCTATTGTGGGTTGGCGGCAGGTTGAGGTGCGTCTGCCGCCCGCCGGTAGTTTCCCTGAGCTGTAGCGCGATCGGCGGCTCTTTGCGCGTATACCGGACAGTTTTTATGCGGGTGATGCTCCGGGCAGTACCAACATTTAGGCGGTTGCTGACCGTCGGCCGCGGGTTTGGATGGTTTCTCCATCCTTGGCTCACTACTCTTCGGCTTCGAGCTTGGGATTTGATCCGAGAGATCGTGCTCTGCTTCGATCGCCTTGGACATGAGCGTTGCGAGCGTCCGGAGATTGGAGGGCCTGATGGCCAATCGCAGGCTTGGGCGTAGGAGTTCCAGAAGTGTAGTTACTTTGACTTCTTCCGGATCAGCACCGCGGATTCGTTGGTATAGTAGGTACTTGTGTTGCTGGAACATTCCAACGCCTTCTCTGTCCGCTTGCTTCCGAGAATACAGCTGGGCGTGCAGTCTGGGTATAATCGCGGGACTGTCGTATCGACTGATCACCAGCTCTGAATTTTCCCCAGTCGAAGTCCAATAGTGCGTAGCTGCTCCACCATTTCTCGGCGTCGCCTTGTAGTCCGCTGGCGGCCGTTTGTGTTCGCGAGACGTTGGGTGTCCTTGCCGCTTGGAAGTATTCCTTGCAACGTTGAAGGTATCGTCTCGGATCTTCGTGGTCTAAGCCTCGGAAGGTTGGTAAAGGCGGCTGCAGCTGATTTAGCAGAGCGTTGTACATTGGACCCCAGTTTTCGAAAACTCTCCGGAAATCTGGTTCAGGAGCGTCACGTTGTAGAGGGGGATCGTTGGCCAGCGGTCGTGGTTCGATGTTATCCCCTTGGATATGGTGGAGTTCTTCATTATCTCCATTTTTACCCATTTCGTCCAGAGTTCCGGTGGAGGTAGTTGGAGAAATTTCTGTCCTATCAGCGAGTAGGGGGTTGGGCGCCACCAGGTTTTTAGTTTACCCTGGAACTTCGAAATTTGGCGGGGCTTCTCCTCGAAGACGAGCCGAGCTTCTATAGTCTTGGTTATCGTCCGTCGCTTTGCAGATTTCTGGGTGGCGATTTTTCCCGTTAGTTGTCGAGGAGGAGTCCGCTCGACCGTCCTTGGGGGTAGAGCTGCGTGGTAGGGTTACCCCTTCGTTATGTGCCCACGTTGGGCGCCAAAATGTCGTCGCGTCGAGGAGGAGGTAGCGGTCTCGACGGGATGTCGACCGGTATGAGAATCCGCCGGATCGGTGTCGGGATGTAGGGAATCGTATGCTCCGGATTTGTAATATCCACCAGGACCGTTCGGTAAGTAAGAACGGATGCTCGCTGGAGTGCGGCCGCCTTCTTCTTCTTGATTCTTTTTCCACCACGGGAGGGCATTCAGGCTGGCCGGACTTGGTCAGCTTGAATACGAAAGAATCAAGTTCAGAACCGCGACCAGGAAGTGGGGGCAGTCCGAGGGGCAAGGAATGACCGCGACCAAGAAGTGGGGGCAGTCCCGTTTTTAGCAAGGGTGACCGCGACCAAGAAGTGGGGGCGGTCAGTATAGAAACGGGGCAACTTACCTTTCGCGACCAAGGACTGGGGGCAAAAGGAGAGCGCGTCCGCTAGAGTAGGAGAGGAAAAGGACAGGATTTCACAAGATACTCCAGAACCAGCTTTAAACACTAATAGTGTGGCCTTTATTGGGTCTGCAGCCAAGTCGATATCGAGTAATAATCTGTGCTCCGGCTCGACTACTTATAGGAGTTCCGAGGCCGGTTCGCTTGCGAGAAACGCTGGACGCCGCTTCGCCATCTGGCGGCCGGTAGTGGTACTCGCGCTCGTTCGAGCTCGCCACGCGAGTCGAGGTTTACGCGGGATCCACACCGTTTCTCCCAAGTGAGCGACCGCGAACGATTATGGTTTGAGTTACAGGTATTGTAGTTACAAATGGACAATTGATATTTCACAACAATTAATTAGTTAACTAACCGGTGGATAAATTACCGGGGTCATCTGACCGAACGCGGGAATTACTGAATTCAAAGGCAGAGGGTCGTCTAGGGACCGTGCAATCGTTTAAATGACCGTGGTAACTTTCGGTAAAATGACCGGCCTTTGATAATTTTAGTACTTTAGTGTGGAAAGCCGAATGCAAGCTTCTGAGCTGTGGGAGAAGACTTTTGTTAAGTTACCGAAAGTTACCACGGACTTATTTCGCGGTAAAACATTACTGAGGGATATAAAAACGAATATAGGGGGAAATATACCGGCGTATAACAAGCCGAATCCGCGGATACTTGTTGAGGCTCGCATGAGAGCAGACCTTCTAAGATTGTGTCGAGATTCTCTGCGCCCGATCCGAGAAGTCTACCATGATGTATCTCTCCGGTAAAATTTAAACATGATTTGAATCCTTTCTGCACCATAGGATATACGGTGTTTCATTGTGAGTCTGTTCCCGACTACAGCGCCGCAGTAGGCGAGAAACAGAAAAAATTAGAATGAGAGGAAGGATTCGCAACATGGCAACGAAAGAGACTGTACGACAATAAAGAGTTCTGTTTATTTCTAACAAAAAACTGTGTATGTGTCTCTAAAACATAATTTGGCGCCCAACCGCAATAACCGAACCCATGTGGGGCAAAAAGGGTGAAACAAACCGACTGAGAATCGCGTAAAAAATAGCGAAAAACGAAAAGTGTCTACGACGCGGGTAGCGGCTCGACACGCCACGAGGCAGCCATGCCAAACAGCGCAGATTAACAACGTCGACGGCGAGAATTCTGGGTTGCGAAAAGTGGTCGAACATTCGTTTAACGCGAGCAAAATAGAATTCGAGACAGTGTCGTCGCAATGTGCTAAGACAATAAGCATTCGGGACGGTGTCGTTTGTAAAACATTGAGACAATTAGCTTTCGCGATAGTGTCGTCGAAACGTACAAAGACAAAGGGCGCTCGAGCATAAAGCAGTGTCATCGAGGCCACAACAAGAAGCGAGTAATCTTATTATCGCAAATACGAGTTATTGTTCAACGCCGTCGCGTTAGAGCAATAATTTCGCATGATCAAAAGTGTGTGGACAAAATCATCGAATATACGTTGATCGATGAGAATCGATAAAGATTCTGTTGCAATCGAGCGTCATAGCTCACTCGCACAAAGCGGTAAACGGTCGTAGTAAGGCACGACCCAGTACAAAAACATCGGTTCATTGTCGGTACGACAGAGTGTCATAGCTCACTCGCGCAGAGCGGGAAGCGGTCGTCGTAAAACTCAACCCAGTGCAAAAACATAGGATCATTGTCGGTAAAGCAGAGAGTCATAGCTCACTAGTGACGAGCGAAGCGTTGGGCACACGCAGCACTAGGCTATAGATATAGCTATACATTCGCGCGCGGTGAAGCGTAACGACGTGTCTCACGGCAATACAACGGTCCGACGAGTATAATCTTTGTCCAAATCGGCACAACGAGCATCAGACAGCAGTTCGTAGCAATCGAGGACGAGGAGCAGTCTTCTGCAAATAAGCAGTTAAATCGACAATCCCGAGGAGACGATCCACGAGCGGGGTCTACAAAGAGAGCGCAGCAGCAGATCGCGCGTCAAGGCAGCAGCCACGCAGTCGCAGCAGCTCAACGGAGACGCCATAGCAAAGCGAGGTTAGGTGAGTTCTCTACTATCCCTTTCCCATTCCCTAATTCGATTAAAAAAAAATACAAACATGAATAAAGACGTGAAGAAATTGACGTCAAATAGAGCAACAATAAAAGGGCAGTTGACTCGCTTCAGTAATGCTCTTACAGATAATATCACACTGGTAGAAGCGCAGGTTCGAGTGAGGAAAATTGAAGAGTTATGGCAAAAGTTTGAGGAGACTCAAACGGCAATTGACGAAGGTCGATTGGCATCACTTCAACCTGTCGAAGGACAACAGCCGGAAGAAGCTGAAGAGGAAATTCAGGAGGATTCGGATGCCGAACGAACGGTTTTCGAAGGCGTCTACTACGCTGCGGCGACTAGGCTGCAACGTATTATCGATACAGAAAACCAGCAGCAAATCGCAGATGAGCGGCTTGCCAATCGCCTTGCACAGCAGCATCTGAACGAACGTGGACCGCAAGATGGCAATCGATGCGGAAACGATCAGCAACGATTCGAGGTTAAACTCCCGGTACTCACGTTACCGAAGATTAAAGGCGAATACAACGAGTGGCTTCTTGTGGATTTTAAAGTGGATTTTAAAGACAGCTTTCAATCTCTCATTCACGACAATCCTGGTCTCATACCTATACAAAAGTTTCAATACCTAAGAAGCGCGCTCAAGGGAGAAGCTTTATAGGTCATCAGTGGTTTGCAGACGACAGCAGCAAATTACGAAAACGCTTGGGAATTATTGAAAAATAATTACGCGAATAACAAACTGCTCATCAACACGCATCTCAACCAGCTGCTCTATTTCCCAGTCGTAGCAAAGGATAAGCCGGCGACGATTCGACAGCTGATAGTTCATATCCGAACGCACCTGAAGGCGCTGCAGACACTTTAACTTCCGGTCGAGCATTGGGCCGAGCTGCTGATACACCTGACGAAGACTAAGCTGGACTATAATACCCAAAAGGACGGGGAAGAGGAAGCCAATCGAAACAGAAGTGCACGAAAGACATTAAGGAATTTCTAACGTTCTTAAGTGAACGTTGTCGCACGATCGAGATGATAGACCTTCGAAAAAACAAAAATGAGGCGACGAAGCAAACAACGTCCAAAAAGCAAGGGAACTCGGTTGCCGTAGCAACTGTTGCACAACAGGGTTGTCCAATTTGCGGTGAGACCCATGCGGTATACAAGTGCCCAGGATTTCTGCAATTATCGGTACCGAATCGGTTGCAAGAAGCGAAAGCAAAGAAAATTTGCCTCAACTGCTTAGGAAAAGGACACTACGCTGCAAGTTGCAAATCATCGGGTTGCAGGAGATGCCAAAAAAGCATAATACGCTTTTACATCTGGACCAGAACGACAGCTCAACAACAGATACAAAAACCAACGAAGGTTCGAAAAAACTGGTCGTGGCGCTTTGCGCACAGGAAGAGGAGGCCAGTGCAGCGGCAGAAATATCATCAACAGTAAACTTCGTACAGAAGGCAAGCAAGCAAGTGATATTGTCGACAGCCAGAGTCCAAATTGAGGATGCAGAAGGTACTCAACAGAGTTGCCGCGTTCTGCGAGCCCGGATCTAAATCCGGGCTCGCAGTCGAACTTGCTTACCGAAGATCTTGTCCGTAAACTCAAGTTACGGTGTAAGAAGCAAAGCGAACGCATCACCGGCGTAAATCAGGCGCAAATGAACGTAGCAAAGACTGTTGAGGTAAAAATCAAGTCAATGCACGCGGATTACAAAGCAAAGATCGAATGTTTGGTTTTGCCAAATATAACAGAGCGCTTGCCACAAATAAAAATAAACACAAGGCTCATACTATTACCGGAGGGGTTGCAGCTAGCCGATCCGTGCTTTCACGAACCAGGGGCGATCGACCTTCTCGTTTGTAACAGGAGCAAATGCCTCGTACAATAATTCCCGTATTTGTGCGCCTCCTTATGAGGAAAGGGCATTCAAACGGAAGGATTCGTGGACTCGAGCGTTAAGGAATTATGGGCTGGCGTGTCAGAGACGATTTTGACGTTTAAATAATATGCTTTATTTGTAAAGTTACAGGCTTCAATATTCATTAACCCTTTTTCTGTTATGTCTTAACTCGGGTTATCCTATGCCTATATCTATATTCGGAACGATTACAGAAGTTGTTCTTTCGGCAAGAAAAGAATGAACGATGAATATCAATCTAGTTCAATCACTGGTTTCTCCTTCGATTATTGTCTCTATTTATCGTATTATTTTATGGCTTCAAGTAGAGATCTTTAATCGAAAAATATTTATTTCGCGTGAACCGCACCACGCATGCGCGGGCAGCTTCTCGGTCGACACGAAGTCCAGCTGGCCGCTGTGCTCGGCTGTCTCGCTGTGACGTCACGGCACGGCGATCGTCTGTGACAGCTCGCTTCCCTCGCGATTTTCAATTGGTGTTAGTTTGTGAATTGGACGTTTTTACCTTGTTCTGAGAGTGTAGGTGCCTGCAGGGGAAGTGAACGAATCCCTGGATGTGACTTTTTTAAGTCCTTAGTGTCGTAAAATGAGGCTAGTCCGACTTTGCTGCTTCTGACCGGTCACTTTGGTCACTATACCGCCCACTCCAATCGTTGCACCAGTTGCACCGTTGTGAATTATTGTATTCACACACTGTTGTTTGCCACTTCGGAAGGGCACAGGTTGTTTCGAAGTTCAGTCTGACACCCACTTTAACCAGTTACGAAGCCTTTCTCAGTTTCGTTCGGCAAGATCTCACGAATTCGTTTCCGGCACAGTTTATCTGAATCACGACTCCAAAAAATGTATAAGTTCGGAGCTGCACGATTCTTTATAAGTCCAAACCGGCACTGGATCTTACAAGTCCGCGGTCACACTTTTTAGGAGCCCGATAGTGGCACGAATTTTCTAAGTCCGATTTGGCACACTATTTATAGGTTCACAGTTGCACGAATTTTATAAGTCCCATTCGGCACACAATTTATAAGTCCTTTTTGGCAACTGTTTCACCTTTGGCGCACTTTTCTACTTTCACTTTTCACTTTTCACTTTGGAGGGCTGGCCGATGATAAGGTAGATCCAAGATACTGATGATCGACTGCCGAAATCACCGTCTTTTATACCCCGATTTCGGACTCCCACTCCGTCGGTTTAGCAGATTTCTGGCGAACTCGCGTCTGCGTGCGGTCGCCCAATTATTAATTTTCTGATTGGCTAGAGACCTTGTCCTTCCTCGACCCTCCAATCCTGGGTCGGTATGCTAGTGACGGTCTTCCGGTGTTATCCATTGAGCTAATAGTGTGCTCGGTCGGTGCCGTGTGCAGCGGGAGTGTCGTAATTTCTATCCAATTAGCGAGGCCGATTTTCCCTCGCTTTCGCCTTTCTCCGACCTTGAGCGTGCTTTCGCCGCAAGCCCGCTCGGCAGCGCCGCTGGGCTTCCGAATCCTTGCTGGTGCTGGCGACTGCGCGTGCGCGTCGCTCGGCATCGATCGAGCCGCCGCTCGATCCCGTCGGATGGCGCCACTTGGCTCTCCGCGGGCCTGTCCGACGGCTGCTCTGTAGCTCTCCCGGCTGATCGTCCTTCCCGGGCTCTCGCGGTGTGACGTCATCGGGGCCACACGGGAAATTCTCTCATGCAGGGGAGTTACATTCTCCCCCACATTACTGGCGAAGCTCGTCTCGAGCTTCTCCAGTCATGTTTTTGTTTGTCTTCTTATTTTTATTCTTTCTTTTTGTTTATTTGTTTAGTTATCTATTCATGTATCTATATATGTATATGTGTAGATATATATTTTTTTTTATTATATTATATATATATTAGGTTTTTATGCTAAATAAAAAATTTTGCCGCTTAAATGTACTTTCGCTTTATTTTATAGGTACATCTTGGTGGTTTTTGTTTGTGTTTTTGTGGGTTTTTTTTTCTAATTTATTCCATCTGTTCTTCTTTGTCGTCGTCCGTCCTTTTTTCGCCGGCGTATCCTTCGTCGCTGTCGTACTCGTCCTCCCATTCTTCCCATTCGTCGTCGTCTCGCTCGTTTTCGTCGTCCTCGTCCTCCATTTCAGCTTCCTCGTTCTCGACCTCCTCCTCGACTCTCTCCTGTCTGTCACAGAAGCGGGCGCCGTCTCCTCCCCAGGCAAACCGTCCGGGGTTCGGGCCCCATTGCCCGTGTCCGTTCCGGAGCAGACGATCCTGGATCGATTCTTCCGTGTTTCCCGGGGACTCCAACGCCACCCATATCGCTCGGTGCCTGTCTCCCTATCCATCACGTGGACGTCCCAATTTTGATCCTCCAGATACTCCCTCACGTACTGGCTGGTTGCGGGAGACCACGGCTCCTTTCCCGTTGGACGGGTGGCGTGGAGTCCGCACGCAATCGCCTGGAACCCGACGCTCCTGTGTTCCCAGGGGACCGTGAACATTTCCCCGGGTCTGGCGTTAAGCTCCAGGGCCCAATCGCCCAGCCAGACCGGGATGTCACCGTCCTAGTCGCGTCCTCCCGTCACCACCCCCCCGGTAAAACCGCCGGACGTGGCTGACGTACACCGGAGCTCCCGGATAAATTTCCTCCTCCTGGACGGCGCGCATCTCCGGGTGATCGGTCGTGGTGCTTGCGTAGTAGTTCAGGAGG
This sequence comes from Ichneumon xanthorius, assembly GCA_917499995.1. NCBI lineage: Eukaryota > Metazoa > Arthropoda > Insecta > Hymenoptera > Ichneumonidae > Ichneumon > Ichneumon xanthorius. Next base: position 1,226,842 of record CAKJTD010000002.1, read on the forward strand.
AGCGCCCGTTTTCCCTCCGGGTCCGGCAGGTGCACGTAGAACCGGCTGGGGGTGGAGACAGTGAGGACCTCGACTCCGTGGTAACTGCCCTCCAGGTTGCGTGCCGGGAAATTCCTGAACATTGCCATTTTTTTTCGTTCTGTCGGGCGGTTTCATTTCCGTTATTTCTTATTTCATTTTATTTTATCTTATTTTATTCTATTTTATTCTGATTTATTTTATCCTATTTTATTTCATTTTCTTTTCTTTTAGCTCACCTCCTGTCCTTGCTGCCTTTTTCTCCGTTCTTCTCTCCTTTCTTTCCTGCCTTTCTCCTCTACACACTTGTCGCCTGTCTTTACACTATTTCTCTCGCCTTTCACTTTCGTACTGTTCGAGCTTGCGATAATTTGCTCGATAGCCCGTAAATTTTGAATGCTATCCCCTCCCCCCTTTTCGTGTTGTCGACGCGAGTCTCGGTACCTTGGGCCTATATGATTGCTTAGATAGATCCAGAGCGATTATTATTATTCGTCGCCGAGATCTCTGTCGTTTCCTTGTATTTCGTTCCTATTTCTCGAAATTCGGCTAGTCATCTCTATCCGGGTGTCGATCGCAGCGAACTTCTCTGTTCTTGGAATTAATCCTTTGTTTTGATTCTTGCCGCGCTCGATTCCTTCGCCGTCCGTGGTTACGCTCGGGGGGGGGGGGTGTACAGTGGTTGGCCGTTCCTATGCTTGGCCTGGCGCCGCGCTGTCTCGGCGTGTTGTGGTGGACCGGTGCGCTTTCCTTATCGCTCTCGCGATCTATGCCGTGATCGATGTCTTAATATTCTCTTCTTCTAGCCCTTCTTCTTAATATCTCTAATTATTTCCAATAATATCCCTGATTATTTCAATTTTATTTTAAGTCCATTTTAACTTTATTTTAATTTAATTTTAATTCCATTTTGATTTTATTTAATTTTATTTTTATTTTCCCTATTACTCTCTTCTTATTCTTAATTCTTACTCCTAATTACCTCGTTTTTCCTTGTCTTACCCTAACTCTCCCTTTTAATCTCTTAATTCTATCTTATTCTATTCTTAATTCTATCTTTACCTATTTTCCTATTCTACTCTTAGTGCTCTTCCTATTCTAGTCTCAATTCTTTTCCGATTTATTTTCCTATCTTCTATTATATTATATATTAGATTGAGTGCCATCACGGCCTTCGTAGCGTACGGTAGTCGTGTCACTCCGTACTAAAGTATAGTTTTATCAAATCACATCGGTACCTCGTAGGAACGATAGTAAGCGTTAGAAAGAAGAAGTGAAGGCGCTTCAACGGAGTGTAAATCGTCAACGGCGACTGGGCTTTTCTCGAGATAATTCATCTTTATCGCCAGCCTCCAGCTCTGTTAAGAGGTTAGAATACCAATTACCATAAAATTACAGATTACGATAATACCGAGGGAAAAGGACGCAATGTAAATTCCAGGCACGCCCCGCTAAGCAGCGCTGACCCAGCTGACAGTCAAAACAAAGGCGACAGCAGTAAGTCACGGGCACTCGACGCGGATGACACCTGTGCAAAAATCGGCCAACCGCCTTCTCCCTCGGCGTACGGTAATCTTGCTACCGGTGCCTCTCCGAAGACATTCTCCACACCTTTATCGACGTTATCTCTGACGGGTAAACGGAGAGTCGGCCGGCCTACGAAAATTGAAGCACTACAAGCCAGAGGAAGGAGTGGCTCTGCGGGTAACATTAAAGAAATTCTAAAGAGGAAAAGAAACGAAATAGAACTGAATATTTTGGACCAATACCTCGACAACACACCATTTAAGCGCAGTAATTTGACTTCACATTCTCCTCCAGGCATTCTTACCCAATCACCTGTAAGACCTAATTGCGAGAGTACCTGCCGCGACTCGTACGACACTGAGAGCGACATGAGCACGGATAAATTCGGAACAGCCGGTGACTCCACAACAGCAGCAACAACTTACCAGGCACAGTCGGCCGCGCTGGGTCGGGATTCGGAGGCCATGAAGCTTATTCTCGCCCAGCTAAGCGCTATGCGGGAGGAAAGCAAGACAAATATGGTGTTGCTGGAGCGAAAGTTTGACGAATCCAATGAACAAACTAAACTGGGCCTGGACAACTTTAAACATGAAATGCGTGACGAGTTGAATAAGATCAAGCAGCAGCATGAAGGCGCGATGAACACAATGGAAGCCAAGTTCAACAGGAAGTTCGACGCGCTGGAAGAGAAAGTATTGCAACTCAGAGGCGGCAACGACGTCGCTAAATTACAAGAGAGGGTGGAGAGGTTGGAAGATAAACCGGGGGCCGCAAACGCAAACGCAAGCCTGGAGAATGAAATAACGGCTCTCAAAAGGAAACACGAGGCACAGGAGAAGATATTAGTGAGCAATAGTATTGTTATCAAGGGCCTCCCGCGATCTGCAGAGCAGCCGGTGTGGGATGAGGTGGTCAACTTCCTGCAAATCGAATTTGGTGTGACAAATGCTGTGGCGGAGGTGAGAGAACTGAAGAAGCCACCGAAATTAATATTTGTAAAGCTCAACAATAGCCAAGACAAAGATAAAATTATGAGCCAAAAAGCCAAGCTAGGGAAGCGGCCCATCTTCATCGAACATGAACGTACAAGTGCGGACAAAGACATAAATAAGGCAATTTTAGCCAAAGCTAAGGCACTTAGAGGAGACGGCACCGATCCTACATAATTTGTTGTGCACAACCAAAAATGACACGTATGTTTTGAGCACATTTTGGTGGTGCACAAAATTATTAAACACGTCACAATCGTGGCACGATTTTTTTGTGCACCACTACATTTTTCACAAAAAGTACGTTTTTTTTGCTATTTGGTGCACAAGCATTATTGTGCACATTGTTGTAGTGCACATGCCAATATAAAAAAAAATGAGTCCACAACTGTATAGAGCACAATATTACAGTGCACAGATCGTTAGTACACAACGACTGCGTGATAGTGCACAACGCTATTATGCACACCATTACCACCGTCACCAAATAACGACCGTCAGATATAGTACACAGCGTTTTTGTGCACATCGCGATAGTGCACATGAGTATCGCCTGATCCAAATAGCGACTAGATATTGTGCACATCGCGAAAGAGCACACGTGTATCGCCTGATCCAAATAGGGACCGTCAGATATTGGGCACATCGCGATAGTACACTACGTTTTTGTGCACATTGCGATAGTGCACACGAGTATCGCCTGATCCAAATAGCGATTGTTAGATATTGTGCACATCGCGATAGTGCACACGTGTATTGCCTGATCCAAATAGCAACCGTCAGATATTGTGCACATCGCGATAGTGCACACGAGTATTGCCTGATCCAAATGGCACCCGTCAGATATTGTGCACATCGCGATAGTACACAGCGGTTTTGTGCACATCGCGATTTGCACACGAGTATCACGACTCAAATGGTCACCGTCACATATTGTACACACGGGTTTCGCTTGACCCAAATGTTGACCGTCAGATATTGTGTACATCGCGATAATACACAGCGGTTTTGTGCACATCGCGATTTGCACACGAGTATCACGACTCAAATGGTCACCGTCACATATTGTACACACGGGTTTCGCTTGACCCAAATGTTGACCGTCAGATATTGTGTACAACGCGATAATACACAGCGGTTTTGTGCACATCGTGATAGTGCACACGAGAATCACGACTCAAATGGTCACCGTCAGATATTGTGCACACGAGTATCGCTTGACCCAAATGTTGACCGTCACATATTGTGCGCATCGCGATAGTGCACAGCGGTTTTGTGCACATCGCGATAGTGCACACGAAAATCACGACTCAAATGGTCTCCGTCAGATATTTTGTGCACACGGGTATCGCTTGACCCAAATGTTGACCGTCAGATATTGTGCGCATTGCGATAGTGCACAGCGGTTTTGTGCACCTCGCGATAGTGCACACGAAAATCACTAGACTCAAATGGTTACCGTCAGATACTGTCCACACGAGTATCGCTTGACCCAAATGTTGACCGTTAGATATTGTGCGCATCGCGATAGTACACAACGGTTTTGTGCACATCGCGATAGTGCACACGAGAATCACTCGACTCAAATGGTCACTGTCAGATATTGTGCACATAGCGGTAGTGCACACGAGTATCGTCTGACCCAAATGGTGACCGTCAGATATTGTGCACATTGCGATAGTGCACACGAGTATCGCTTGACCCAAATGTTGACCGTCAGATAGTGTGAGCATCGCGATAATGCACACGCGTATCGCTCGACCCAAATGTTGACCGTCAGATATTGTGCACATCGCGGTAGTGCACCGAGTATCGTCTGACCCAAATGTTGACCGTCAGATATTGTGCGCATCGCGGTAGTGCACACGAGTATCGTCTGACCCAAATGTTGACCGTCAGATATTGTGCACATCGCGATAGTGCACACGAAAATCACTCGACTCAAATGGTCACCGTCAGATACTGTCCACACGAGTATCGCTTGACCCAAATGTTGACCGTCAGATATTGTGCGCATTGCGATAGTACACAGCGGTTTTGTGCACATCGCGATAGTACACACGAGAATCACTCGACTCAAATGGTCACCGTCAGATATTGTGCACACGCGTATCGCTTGACCCAAATGTTGACCGTCAGATATTGTGCGCATCGCGAAAGTGCACAGCGGTTTTGTGCACATCGCGATAGTGCACACGAGCATCACTCGACTCAAATGGTCACCGTCAGATATTGTGCACACGAGTATCGCTTGACCCAAATGTTGACCGTCAGATATTGTGCGCATCGCGAAAGTGCATAGCGGTTTTGTGCACATCGCGATAGTGCACACGAGCATCACTCGACTCAAATGGTCACCGTCAGATATTGTGCACACGAGTATCGCTTGACGTTTTGTGCACATCGGTTTTGTGCACATCGCGATAGTGCACACGAAAATCACTTGATTCAAATGGTCACCGTCAGATATTATGTACAACGCGATAGTGCACAGTGTTTTTGTGCTCTTCGCCATAGTGCACACGCGTATTGCGTAATCTCAATTGAGCCTGAATGTTATTAAGAATTGCGGGTGAAACCCAATAAAAAATAGACGTTGCGTATTTTGATTACTTAGTTACTCAACGTCACGAACTCTTCGGCTTTACCAATATGCCTTTCTCGCCTATTATTGACGACGGGCGCTGGACTTACGACAATGTTTTTATTAACTCCCGACTGACAGTGAGGCTTGAAAAACGGGAGTTAGGCGTTTCACACTCGACAATACATAGCAATATGTCAAAATAAGGGGGATTGTCACCTCTGTGAAGTTTGCGGAACAACGTCGTTAGCGGCAACGTCAACTTTTATCATTTTTAAAAAATATTAACATAATCATTTTGTCGCTTGTAGATGATTGATGGATTAATTATAACGTTTGGTAGACTTTATTTTTTGTCATTTCGAAAAAAAAAATTCGTTGTCAAGATACAGAAAACATTTTATTACTTTTTAGTAATTCTATTTGGCTCCAATCGATCCGTAATCGTTTGTTGGGCATAAATTAGCTGATTAGAACGTTTCTTAGTTTTCTATTTGGCTAAAAAAAACTCTAAGGACCATAGGTCTGTTCGTTACTAGAGTAAACTTTTACTCCGAGCGCTTCTAGAGTACTTCCAGAGTGTTCCAGAGCGTTCGGAATCGGAAACGTCTCACGGGACAAAAACGAACACATGTTCGGTCCTTGCCCAACTCTAGTTGAGTTGAGTTACGCATACTACGTACGAGAGCGCGACTTTATAAACGAACACGCGGTTGGGCTCATTTCGACTCCAGTTTAGATAAACGAACACGCGTTCGGCCTCATTTTGACTCCAGGCTTTTTCCAGGAACTTTCATTAGAGGTTAGCAGCATAGAAAAAATAGAATCTTTGGTGCATTTGACTCCTCTATCGAAACCCAAGGCACGAATAGTCCTATTGTCTCATTTACGATCCCCACCTGCATATCATACTGCATACTTTTGTGATTGGGTCACCAATGGCCTTCCGTCGGAACATGGGAATATCACTTAAGGGGCTGCTGGAGCTGTTTTTTTTCCTTTTTTAACTTGCCTCACCTGTTACACGGACCTAGACAATTTTTCAGTTCCGACTTAGCATTGTTAATATGCTACACATATGCGCCAAATCATGCAGGATTGTGATATTGTCATAAACGCTTCCGTGTGCGGTCGAATTTTGATTGAAAACTTACAAGGAATTAAGAAAACCGAATATTATCGTTTGCGAAAGTGCATGAACGTAGTGTCACGATTGACGTACAGATGGCTCTGCATCGTGCCCTATTCTACATTCATCGGCACCGACAGCGGTGGATGCGCGGTTGGTGTGCGGCTTCGGTGGTCTCCAGAGTCAAGCAGAATCATTCGCGGTCAGTACTTGGATGGGTGACCGCCTAGCCGTGCACTAACTGGCGCATTGGAACCGTTGAGCGGGAGGTCGAATTCTCTGAGGATTGGTGTTCGTACTCGAAGTATCGAATACAAACATCAAGACTCAGTTGGAATGACCGGCTGTATCGGCGCAGGTTTTCCGCAGTTTCCTTGCGCGCTCGTGCAAATGCGATACAGTATGGGGGGTAACAGCGGCTGCGGCCGTGAACTTTACAACTGATTTGAAGACTTGTGTAAGCGCCAAAAAATACACAGTTGGTAGCCTTGCGGGCGAGTGCGCTTTCCGCGCAGACGCGAGCGAGTAATCGCTATAACGGAGTAGGAGACTTCCGCGATAACGGACAGTGAGGCTCTGAGAGAGCAAGCGAGAGGTGATCCGTAGAGAGTGTACGTGTTCAATGTGTGTGAGGTAGTAGCCTCGTGGTCGGTCGGTGCCGCCATTTCGCGAACACATCGTTAATATAATTAGATTTATAATAAAACTGTATCAAGTGAGACTGAACGACGTGAGAGGGATAATCGTTATTAAAGAGACTAAAAATAAAGTTGAACTGTTCTAAAACTAAATATACTTACTGTTACCGAGTCTTCCTTAAACGTGGATCCTAAAATAAAAATCCGTCTATATCCGCTACATCCTGAAAAACAATCTTACACTTGGAAACAACAATTGAGGAATAGCGGCTTGAAGGCACAAAAATAGCCAGAGCCATAAGGGGAACTTGAAAAAAAAAAAAAAAAAAGAAAAAAACATTCTTCGGCTCTGATCACCCGTCGCAAATCGATAGACTAAATTATCGCAGTTTACACTATGCGTGATTATCTTTTGAGTGAGAAAATTTCCAACGGTTTTGGAATATTCGGAAATCTTCACAGAATCTGCATGCACGCCCTTTTGGCATATGCAAGATCTAGAATTTTTTATATCCAACAGAACAGATGCTGAAAACATTTCAGCGGCCATGTTGGTTTCCGCGACAGTTTATAATATTCAATTTTCTTTATTTTTCGGAAAATTTCGGCCAAAATTCGAGTGCACGCCTTCGTTTATGATATTAATACAGTCCTGTAAGATTTGAAACATACGCGTCGCATAGTAACGATGAATAGTGAAAACTAAGAAATGGCCTATTTTCGTCGGTAAAACAGGAAGGTCCAGCAGCCCCTTAATGGAAAGATGCTTTTGACAGAGGGCGATCGCCGAGAGAAAGTGAGGCTAGCAAAATAAGTACTGACTATGCTTTACGTATCAGAAAGGTGATTGAGTCGCACCTCATCACGATGTCTTCAGTACATGCGGGAACCATGATGAACCATTTCGTTGAGGAAGTATTGCTACATTTTTAAAGTAGGTATTAATTACCTGATTATAACGATCCACATAGACACGCGCCACGAAACGGAGCAGTAAGCACAATATTTGTGACAACTGCTCCGTTTCGTGTAGCTTGTTTATCTAGGTAGCGATCAGGTGCCCGAATGGAAATCAGCTCCCATTGCCAACACAACCCTGTGCGAAATCCCCAACGCACTACGACTCCCAATGCGTTGGCTTCTAACAGGTATAATATCCACTGAAATACAATTCTTGTCTTCGATTCCTCAAGCCGAATGTACCCTTGCGTTGAAAGAAAAATGTTGTCCACTTATTTGACAATAAGATATAATTTCGTCAAAGAAACTTATAAATGCTTACTCTCAATAACGCGTCCTAGCTGTGTGCTATACAAATCTTTTAAGGGCATGTGATACAGACTAAGGCGGTAAAAAAAAGGTTTCCCTGTTTTCCATGCGCCTATTAATATTTCAGTCAAAAGGAAGTTAGGTTTTTATGTATCTGTATATAGTCTACAAAACCTAATTTGTTTTTGTCAAAAATATTAATAGTCGCGAAGAAAATGGGGAAACAGATTTGTTACCGACCGACTCTGTATTACATGCCCTTTATGTCTCCGCAGCAAACCGATTGAAAAAAAGAAGTTTTTTCGGTTGTGTTTCGGACAAAACGGGCTAAATTACCGACCCTAGGAAATACAAACCGACGGTCATGCAAATACCGGCATTTTCCAGAGGTATACTTTTCGTCGAGCGATGTCGCTGGATGCTAACTCGGTCACGAAATTGATGCAGTAACTACTGCGTATGAATCGCTTATTGAAACTTAACAAGTGATTGAGAGGGAGCGTGTTTAAGTAACCGTGAAGCGTGCTTGCGACACGGTAGCTGGTAAGACTCTGCCGTCCTTTCGGTGGGCCAATTCCGCCACGAGAGCGATTTTGTCGCGAACACCAAGAAATTGACATTATTATTTATTTTAAGTGATTTTGTCGGGGGACCCGTGGCAAGAGGCTGTGTATATTAAAAATAAATCGTCTTCTAGGCGGCAAATTATGTCGAGATACATCTCGACATAATTTGCCGCCTAGAAGACGATTTATTTTTAATATACACAGCCTCTTGCCACGGGTCCCCACACTCCATAGAGTTGGGCACGCTTACGCGGAACTATATATCTGTCGGCATTTCGCCGACTCAAGTAAACATAGGGAAACTGTTGCATCGACGCGGGAGTTCTATTTTCTATTTCTATGGGCCAAACCCCGTGCCAATTGTATACAATTGGCACGGGGTTTGGCCTTTTGGTACCGCAATGACACCCGAAAGTCGCATTATGCGCACTTCGACTCCTCGAAGCTAGTTTTCCAAGAAAGATAGTTTTTAAAATATCTCCATATGTAGCATCCCAGGTAGCAAAATGATATCTAAAAGCTATCCGAATGGCGCCCAGAAAAAGTTATGGGTAACTTTTTGGTTGGCTAATAAGATATCTTTTCGTATCACAAATAGTATCACTAATGTCCGTCTGGTTGGGAACTTATTGCTGCCCGAAAGATAACTTTAAGCAGGCTTAAATCGGTTATCACAATGACTGCAAATGGTCATAACTTATCGGCTGCCAAAACGGAGACATAAAGTCATCGAATTTCCACTGCTAAAAGATATCATTTGAAAGGCGTGAATTATTCGGATACATTGCGTCCGATAGTCCAAATCCAAAAGGCATCCAAAATGCATCTTATTGGCATCTGAAAGGCTTGACAGGACGGAACCTTAATGGCGTCGCAAAGTAACGTCCAAAAGATATCTTATTTCTAGTAATTGTGGGACCGTTAGGATATGCGTGTATATATACATAATACATAGTCCATCGTCGATCATTACCGTTATTACCTTCACACACGCTATACAATAATCGAAATTTTGTATTCCTGTCCTTTCCTAGAAATTAATGCCTTCTTGATAATCACTTTGAAATTACAGTAATACAATATATTTCGATTATTATATAGCGTGTGTGGAGTTAATAACAGTAATGATCGACAATGGACTATGTATATTATGTAGATATATCTGCATTTATCGGCATATTTGAAAAGAATTTTTACATGGACTTTAATTATGTGTTATTATTGCTGGATTACAATTATTAAATAATGATAAAAACTTTTTCAGCGTTTAGAAATATGTATTATTGTTGCTGTTGACGTTCGCGGCGTTTGTTTGCAGCCACCGTCGCCGCTTTGATCCTGTCGCCTCCACGGCGAAGCCACTCGGCGATTTTGTCCTCCACGGCCTTTTTTTTCGTACCGTCAAACGTGTTTCGTACAACATCTGCAAAAATGTATCCATTATTCAAGTCCTTCAAAAGTTGAGACGTCTAAAAATTATAAAAAATAAAATATTGTCATTCAAACGCACCTATGATCAAGTATGGAAATCTGTATTTTGAAATTTTTGGGATATTCTCCGCTCCGAGAGTCCAAACAACCTGTTGCGTGAGTTCATCCGACATCACGGCCTCCATTGCAAATTTCACCACTTTTTGAACGTTTTTTCCGCCTACCTCTTCAATTTTTCTTATCTAAAATGTATCCATTATCGAAAAATATTAGACGAAAAATATAGTACAGTTACAGCATACAACAATCTAATACATACAAATTGACGTCGCATCTCCTCGTTCTCTGGAAGATCTCGGTCGAATCGTGACAATTCTTCGATATTGTGAAAAGGCATCGGTGGTAAAAGCGTATAATTGCCGCGTTGTCTATTCTCCAGTACGCCCGGGTTTATTCCTCGTACTACCTCCAGTACTTCGTTCACTTTCCTCAGCATCATATGCTCGAACCTCTCTTGATTTTCTCGACACTTATCTGGAAAAAAACCATGTACATATAGAACCCGCATAGGCCACAGTCCACCAACAAATTAACAATACTTACTGCAGCAGACTGCCGCGTCGTGCGGGTTTCCTACTGGTTCTTCGTTTCTGGTCGCATCAATGAGTCCGGGATTTTGAGCATCATCGCGATGTCTATCCTCCAAAAGTGCCTCGTCATCTTCGCGGCTCTCTTGCTCATTATTTTCCTTATCGATAATGACGAATATCTTCTTTACATTTAAATTTAATCGCGAATATAATGTTAAAATAGTTGATAAATGTAGATTGTACCTTCATCGATAATTGCTTCGGCAACATGCTCCGTTTGTGCGGCGATGTCGTCTGGCACCCCAGTAACTATCGTATTCGAAACTGTTGGGCTCGTACTTGTAGTCTGATGACATTGCAAAAGCTGTGCGAGAAAATTGCTGTCCATCGGTAGTGAGGGTTGCGAGGGCGAGAAGTTTAGTATCCTGGCATTCTTGCCTGAAAAAAATATGAGACTTTTTTTAACACAGAAGATAGGTTTAAGTATACGATAAAAGAAAGTCTATATTCATAGAGTCGTGCTAGGACCTCAACGCGCGCGAAGTAATAAATCCAAAATTGGTAGTACAAACCTATAAAATTGTTCGGTGGCAGACACATTTGTTTTGGATTCACGATACCTATGAGATGTAGAAATCAATGCAAATACTTTATATATATAATTATTATTATAGTATTATAAACAATCGATGGTCATCACTTACTCGAACCTGCAATTGCGTCCTTTGATATCAACACGCGCTTCAGAGCCTTCTGTGAACTCGCCATTTCCTAAAAAGTATGAACACTATTAGAAAACCGGTCAGTGAAGTCAGTAATATATATATTTTTTTTCATTAATGACACTACATTAATTTGATCATTCATATGAATCAGGTGCTAACATAGGTTACATAGGTAAGCATTAATATCCAAGCGAGAGACAGATACAATAATCACGCTAAAGCTTATTATGATCAAATGACGAAATCGATATGCAACGAAAAAAGTCAAATGAACAGTGATCAGTAAGAATTAAACAACCGGATCATCCACCCTTTCGAGCATTTCAAACCTGCGGAATCCCCATTAAATTGTTTAGCGCATCTATCTATGATGCTATCCATGAGATGTCGACAAAACCTGAAAAAAAAATGTGAACATCCAGGGCGATTTCTCCGACGGAAAGAATAGCTGAGATGTCGCATGTTGATTTGTCTGCAAATTAAAATTAATCGGTTTATATGCAAAATCACTTATTCGAACGTATATAATAGATTTTAAAAAACGAATAGTAAAAGCCAAAATATAACGTACGTCTCTTTATTAGACGTCACTATGAATTAAAGGGAAAACGTACAAACATTCCGTTCCTTTATTCGGTATTGGAAAGCCTTTTCTGTCGATTTTATCGATGGTCCACGATTGTCGTTCAGATAGCGTGTTTACTTCAAAAATAAATAGGTCGCGTGAATCGCACGGATAATTAGGAATTGGAGCAGGATCGATAAATTCACGACCAACAATAATAGGTACTCCATCGCAGTAACATATATGTTCTATCAAAACGACGCTATTATTCGAGAGGTAACAACAATTGTTCGGAGCCCTGTCAGTTACTGAGAAACCTGGAAATTGAATTTCCTGATACGAATCGGTGCATCCTTCCCAATTGAGAAATTGACGATTGGACCGATTTTTCCTGTTGACCAAGCGATAACCCGTTTTTATCAGGTTAGATGAGGATACGAGATGAATTGATCGTTCTGCCAATCTTTTCATAATTTGAGCCAAAGGCTGCGCACCACCTTTGACCAAAAATTTTATTGTTTGCAAAAAATGTTCGAAAGAAAAGCAACTAAATGCGTCAAGAGGTCCATGAGTTAAAACGTCTGCCGAAAGATGAATTAAATTGTGAATGTTATAGATCAGGGTTTCTTCACCATATAAGAGCTTCATCGTTTCTACGAAGTAGATCATAAGATCTTGGGCATATTTGTTGTTGCGTACACATTCTCTTGGATCGCAAAGAATCCTGACTGCACAGTTTAGAGCATTGAAATGTATTATCTGAGGTTCAGCCAGAAAATACTGGAGAACCACCGGGCCCAAATATAACAAAAATAGCCGGAACTCAGTAGCCTTCCACCGGACGAGTTCTTCTAAAGAACGTGGTTGCCTTGAGAATTCTGCGGGAATAGACGAAGCAAAGCTGATGTAAAAGCTATTGAATTCTGCAATTTTGGCTAATGCTGCCTTCGATTTTCCCATATTATCGACCCAAAGTGTCAGCAATTTTTTCATCACTCCGAGGCACAACAGGTGCATGTAATCGAGAGGAAATTGTTTTATCATGTCCACGCCTATGATTTCAAAAGGTGACCCGATATTCTGAAATTCAGTTGGTAATCCATTTCTGAAAGTCTCTTGAGTTCTTAGCGTTGGAGCTGTATTCGCAAAAATTCGCCGGTTGCTCAATGTTTGACCGGGCTGAGTACACTTCGCACAACGACTATTATGTGCCGGGAAGCACGAAATGAAATTTCGTGCAGGGGTGTCGGCGCAAACTGCATTCAATCGTACGAAGTAACGTCGATCCTCGTACGTGAACCCCTCGTTACATAAATTAGTATATTCGGTAAGGAACGATTCGAGAAATTCTGCAGCAGATGAAGGCTTTCCACTGCCGTGAAATGCTCCGATGAGAAATGGTTCGGTAATGACAGCTCCGACAAGTTTGCCCAAAATAGGCCATAACTCGCTCTTGGAACTCTTCGATAAAGGTACTCCGTCGACGCCAATGTTAATATGGAGAGTTGGAGGACTTTCAGTGCCAGCAATGTGTTTTAGTTGATCCCTCAATGCATGCTCCAATCCATAGTGCGCATAACTACCTCCAGCGAGACTGTATATTTCAATGGTGCGTGGCGTATTGCACAATGTTCGGGCATCTAATGGAAGCTCAGGATGACCAAATTTTTGTAATCCTTCCAAAAGGTCATTGACAGCGAATTGTGAGACCTTGTTTTTGATTACCCAATTAGCAAGGAAGGATTTAAGACCAAATGCCGTCTCGGGACCTGTACTTGATTGAGCTTGCACATTCATTTCGATATCGGTATCAATGGGTTGTGTGGGCCCGTTATTGCCCAATACATTGGGGCCTGCTGCATCGTCGAACAGCTGAAGATTACTAGCAGCAGCGACTTGATGAATTTCACGTGCTGGAAAATTTCCATCAGCCGTAGGATTATGCACTATCAATGGCGAGAGAGACCGAGGAGTAGGACTTGATGGGTTATTCACTGCATTTATAGGCTGTATGCTTTGAATGTCAATTTTTGCAAGTTCGCGTGTCCGTCGCCTTTGCTGTCTCCGAGACACTTTGAGGAAGGGCTTTGGCGGTGGCCCCATAACCTCAATTATTTTTTACTTCTGTTTATGGTATACTCACATTAAATATTTTTCGCTGGTATCAAGTTGCTGGTCGATCGCTGAGCCGAAATATCTGTCTTCATAAACCTACAAAGAACACGTGTGCCATTAATAAGTTAACCTTACAAAATGAGATGTATGTTTAATTTGTAGAAAAAGTAACAATTCGATATTGCAGTAAAATAATGGAGTATATATATCTACGCGTGTGAAAGCTTATTATTATTAATTAAATTCATTATAAGCGTTTTTTTTAATAGAATGACGATGAACGTTACTTACTTATTACGCGTCGACGAGATTGCGGCTGTTTGCGCTTTTTGCCGGTTAACAATTATTTGAATGTCATCCATAGGACAGCTTTTGGACTCGGGATTACGGCAGACTTAGTAGGATTGTCAACGCCAGAAAGATATCATAAAACCGATACCTTTTTAAAAGCAAATCAATGACATCGTTATTACATGGCAATATGGCATCTAATAGATGACATTTTATTGCCTGCAACGAGAGGCAGAAATAGCCCGACAAAAAGATACCTTTCGGACGACATTTGTACAGCTACATTAGATGGCAATAAGGTGACAACTTTTCAATGCCCTAAAATACCTATCAATCGGATATAATAAAATGATGACATTTGGACAACTATTTTACTATTGGTATCCGGAATCCTAATACAGTTAACATTAAGACGACAGTTAATTAGATGTCGATTCAAAGTCATTCATTAGATATCTTTCAGCAAAATCCGAAAGGCAACCTAAAAACGATAACTTATAGGTACCGATTAGACATGTGTGCTACCTGGGATAGGAGCGATCTATTATAAAAAGAGGCGCCTTCAAACGTACACCGTTCAAACGTACACAGGTTCACCGTAACACAGCTGAATCGTACACTTCACGAAATGGCACACGGCGTTCAAGCTTACACAACGAATTTCTAACAAACGATTTTTCTAACATCTGACAAACCGTACACCGCAAATTTATTACGTATCAAAAAGCTTTCACATTTAAAATGAACACATTCAGAATTTAACAACATTATTTTGTAACAACCGCGAAATGTAACAACTTCGAAAGCTTACACGTGAAATTTGTAACAGACGTTGAATCTTACACCCGTGCATACGTACACGGACTAACAGGGAAGGGGGCGGCTCGAGTCTGCCGCTGATGAGAACCACTGCTACTACGCAGGTTAAATGGACTTCACAGGGTTATCGTGCGAACCGTGCGAACATTGCCTGCTAACGCTACGCTACAGCCTATCATTTGACTTTTTCTCATTCTTAGCAAGATTTGAACTAAGCAAAAGTTTTTCTTATCTGAAGTGAATAGACAATGAATATTTTATTATTTATTTATTTATTTGTTTACTGAAATTATTACTGAAAAGAAAAGGTATTATATGAGTCCTATGTAAAGTTTATTTTTATTAGCATTTATTTTTACATGTAATTTATATAAATAAATGTTAAGAAAACGAAACTGTACATAGGACTTATATAAAGTACCTTTTCTTTTCAGTAATACTTTTAGTAAATAAAGAAATAAAGTATTCATTGTCCATTCACTTCAGATAAGAAAACTTTTATTACCTTGAAATATCGCTAGGAATGAGAACAATTCAAGTGATAGGCAGTAGCGTAGCGTTAAGGTTCCAGGTTAGCATGCGAAAGGTCCCGGGTTCGACCCCAACTTTAGGTCGTTAGTTTTATTTCTCTCTCCAAAATGCGTAATATAGTATTGTTTCCTAATTCGGTATAATTCACGATGACAATACGAACCAATATTTTTCCAATATTATCAAACCTTTTTTGGGTACGTACTAACCATCGTAAATAGAAATTTGAGTGACTTTCCTGCGGTTATTTTTATGGTTACCTGTCGTCAACAATAACCGCTCCTCAGACTCATACCTGTATAAACTTAGCCATGCAACTTTAATTAAAATTTTTTTGGAATATACTAATCGATTGGTGGTCGTTTGGTGGTGATTGGTAATCTAATTAGAACGTTTGGTGGCAATTAAAACAAAAAATAAGGCCCAAAGTTAGCCAAACATTTTTTTTTGTTCCAAATCAACTCAAGCAGGGCTCAATCGATGCGGAATCGTTTGGTGGTCACGAATAACGTAATTAAATCGTTTGGTGGTCCTTTATTTGGCTACAAAATTTAAAAAACCAAATGGGTCCTTGGGCGGGGTGTTCATTATCACGCAGTACGTTGGTGGCCATGTCATGCGCCATAGGTGTCACGGCAGCACTTCCACTTGCAGCCGACGCGCCCGACATGAGTGGAAGTACAAATGGACCAAAATCGTGTAGAGAATGTGCCGGTTTACTGTTTGTTCCTGAGAAGAGTGAATTCGAGATTCTCTCTTTATTGGATACATGCAATCTGACAGTGAGAAAAATCTTAAGCAGCGTCAGGTACTCAGAGGCTTCTTGGGTCTTCAAGATTCGTTCAGCCATTGGAGGTAGATCGACCGAATGACAAAATTTATAGGTTAGTCAAATTCTTCGATCCTGTTTCGAAGCTCAAATAATTATGCTTTTCACGGGCTATTCTCGGTAAATAAATTATCATGTTGCCGTACGTCATTATTAATTGATAACAACGAAAAAAAAGTATCGTCGATTCGAAATTTTCGAGGTTTCCGGTGATCGTTGGAAAACAAGAAGAAACATTATTATAACGAATTATACGTTATACATGGGTGAGCAGTCAGACGCAAAGAACAACATAAAATGGCAGCCACGACCGGAGAAAAAAAGAAAAGGAAAGCCGAGGGGCCAAACAAATCCCCCAAGAGGTTACAAACAGAAGATCCCATTCCAGTTGATCCCACGCAAATTACGGTTAGTTATTTTTTTCGGAAAGTCATAACATTTATTAATTAATCTAATTAATCATTTAACTAATTGTATTTTATTTATAAGTTAATTTCCAATTTCCTAATTTAATTTTCAGGGCCCCGCTGGCAAGATTCAAAGAAGTTACATTCGTAACTTCATGTGCTACGAGAATTATGAGATCGTACTAAATACCAATGTAAATTTCATCATTGGACGTAACGGCAGTCGGAAAAGCGCTCTACTCACTGCATTGACCAATGGACTTGATGCTCTGGCAAACGTGACCAAAAGAGGAGACTCCATCAAAGGTACACTGCTCGACATAAATGCCTGTTTGACAGTTATCTGAGAATTTTGTTATCTTTTGAAATTATCTGAACGATATCTTCAGGCCGATCGAGTGACGAGTTTCGAAATGAATGTTGCTTCGCACTGAAAGCATAGCTTTTTCAAGCGTCGAATTTTTATCTGATGTTATGTTTAATTAATATTTTTTCTTTTTATTAAATTAACTAAATTTAACAGAAAAAATGAATTTAAAAATATTGAAAAATTGAAAAGATATTAATTATTCGTAGTTAAATATTTTCTAGTAAATCCAAGCTTGAATCACCGTTCAATCGGTAGGTTTATAGTTTGCCTATGCGACATTTTATTGGGGACGCTGACTTGACTAAATGTAGAAAAATATGATAAAAAAAAATGATATGGATACAGGATGTGCATCACGGCGACGAATATTTCATAGAAATTTCGTCGTGATCATATCAACGTAGAAAGAAGGTTCTCTCGAAGCAGTTTGGGTTCCCGTGCATCGTGTTGAAAGGGCAGCACTGGATTGATTAGACTCGAGAACATTAATGAAGAATATGGAATTTGCTGGAAGTCGTCTTTCTTCCCGCCGCGAGACATGTTAACTATTTGTAGTGAAATGTTTCCAGTCAACCCAACCTTACATCACCGTTCGATCGGTAGGTTTATAGCTTGTCTACGCAACATTTTATTGGAGGCGCTGACTTGACGAAATTTAGAAAAAAAAACAATAATAAAAAAAATGTTACGGATACGCGATGTGTATCGCGTATTCGTAACGTTTTTTTTCCATCGATTTTTTCTAAATTTCATCAAGTCAGCGCCTCCAATAAAATGTTGCGTAGACAAGCTATAAACCTACCGATCGAACGGTGATGTAAGGTTGGGTTGACTGGAAACATTTCACTACAAATAGTTAATATGTCTCGCGGCGGGAAGAAAGACGACTTCCAGCAAATTCCATATTCTTCATTAATGTTCTCGAGTCTAATCAATCCAGTGCTGCCCTTTCAACACGATGCACGGGAACCCAAACTGCTTCGAGAGAACCTTCTTTCTACGTTGATAAGATCACGACGAAATTTCCATGAAATATTCGTCGCCGCGATGCACATCATGTATCCATAACATTTTTTTTTCAATCGTATTTTTCTGCATTTCATCAAGTCAGCGTCCGCAATAAATTGTCTCGTAGGCAAGCTATAAACCTACCGATTCAACGATGATTTAAGCTTGGGTTGACTGGAAATATTTCACTACAAATAATTAATGTCTCGCGGCGGGAAGATCACTTCCTGCCGGAATTGGCCGGAAGTGGTCTTAATATCGACGATCACTTCCGGCAAGTTCCATATCCTTCGTTAACGTTCTCGAGTCTAATCAATCCAGGGCTGCTCTCACGACACAGGAGAGCCAATACTACGCATAAATTGTTACGGATATGCGATGTGCGTCGCGGCGACGAATATTTCATTGAAATTTCTTCGGGATCATATCAACGTATCAAGAAGGTTCTCTCGAAGTAGTATTGGCTCTCCTGTGTCGTGTTGAGAGAGCAGCACTGGATTGATTAGACTCGAGAAGGTTAAGGAAGTTCATGGAATTTTCCGGAAGTGGTTTCTCTTCCCGCGGCGAGACATATTAATTATTTGTTGTGAAATGTTTCCAGTCAACCCAAGCTTAAATCACCGTTCGATCGGTAGGTTTATAGCTTGTGTACGCAACATTTTATTGGAGGCGCTGACTTGACGAAAAATAGAAAAAAAAAACAATAAAAAAAATGTTACGGATACGCGATGTGCGTCGAGTATTCGGAACATTTTTTTTCCATCGTTTATTTCTAAATTTCATCAAGTCAGCGTCCATCACGCGATGTGCATCACGCGATGCACATCGAGTATCCGTAACATTTTTTTTATTATTGTTTTTTTTCTTCTAAATTTCGTTAAGTCAGTGCCTCCATCGAGTATCCGTAACATTTTTTTTATTATTGTTTTTTTTCTTCTAAATTTCGTCAAGTCAGTGCCTCCAATAAAATGTTGCGTAGACAAGCTATAAACCTACCGATCGAACGGTGATGTAAGGTTGGGTTGACTGGAAACATTGCACTACAAATAGTTAATATGTCTCGCGGCGGGAAGAAAGACGACTTCCGGCAAATTCCATATTCTTCGTTAATGTTCTCGAGTCTAATCAATCCAGTGCTGCCCTTTCAACACGATGCACGGGAACCCAAACTGCTTCGAGAGAACCTTCTTTCTACGTTGATACGATCACGACGAAATTTCCATGAAATATTCGTCGCCGTGATGCACATCCTATATCCATATCATTTTTTTTATCGTATTTTTCTACATTTAGTCAAGTCAGCGTCCCCAATAAAATGACGCATAGGCAAACTATAAACCTACCGATTGAACGGTGATTCAAGCTTGGATTTACTAGAAAATATTTAACTACGAATAATTAATATTTTTTCAATTTTTCAATATTTTTTGATTCATTTTTTCTGTTAAATTTAGTTAATTTAATAAAAATAAAAAATATTAATTAAACAAAACATCAGATAAAAATTCGACGCTTGAAAAAGCTATGCTTTCAGTGCGAAGCAACATTCATTTCGAAACTCGTCACTCGATCGGCCTGAAGATATCGTTCAGATACTTTCAAAAGATAACAAAATTCTCAGATAACTGTCAAACAGGCATTTATGTCGAGCAGTGTACAAAAGAAATATAACGGTTTTTCCAAAACCTGATGAAATTGAAATATCAATCATGAATGAGGAACCCACTCTTTCAAGGCCGAACTCTATGACAATATGATGAAAGTAATTCGCACCATCGGTACCCAATCGACATACAGATCAAAGAATGCCTCGGGCACACAAACTTCTAATAATAGTATTATTCCTTCTTGATATTCGAAAAAAATTAATACATATTACACATGCATTTTTTACACTTCCAGGCAAGAACCGAAAGAAAAAATATACAAAAGAAATATAAAAATGGAGAGTTGATGGTCGAAAATAAATAAAATTAACAAAATACTATAGCGCATCGTGCATCATCCGTGTCGGCCGGATTTATCGGATGGGCAGGTTGGCCTTTTCTCAGTTTTTTGCTACTTCTCGGAGCAATTGGATTCCTCGCTTATAATTTGTACCACAAATATTGGGCCCGAAATATGGAACTTCTAAAAAAATTTCGTGACTATCATTCGATCTTCTGAAATTGATCGCTCGATGTAAGTTTTGCTTTGCAAAGATTTTTTTTTCCGAGTCCCAACGGTGCAACGAAATTAACTTTTTTTTTTAGTGAGTTTTTACGTTTGTGTAAACATAAATAAATAAATGTATTTATTATGTTGCAGGTAAGAATGATCCAGGAACAGATGCACGTTTTGACAGCTACTCATTCCTTCGGGAAAGAACGTTATGCTAGAGCAAAGCAGGAAAATGCGACCCTACAAGCACGTATACTTATGCTGGAAGAAGCTGCCAAAGATGCCGAGGCGAAAGCCGACGAAAAGCTCCAGGTAATTTTTTATGTCTAAAAAAAATTCTAAAAAACTTCATTCTAAAGATTTCGAATTGGGATTTTTTTTTGTAAAAAATAAAATCTAAAAATAACGAAAAAAATGTTGTACCACAGATTGAGCAACGTCGTCACCGCGAGTGGGCCTGTCGTTTGGAGCGTAAGAAGCAGCTGCAGTTAGAAAATTATGCAATAAAAATGCAAACGATTGAGCTCGAAAGTTTGAGTTTACGAGATCAGATCGCCCGATTGCGGGAACAATTGGAAACGGCGCGGGATGGTCGGACTCGTTTGGAAAACGTGATCGAGGATCTTCGCCGTGAAATAGTTGATACTCGTGAAGCTGTGAGGCAAGCTCTTTTACGATCGAACGGAGCCCGCGTCGTTCATGTGTGTGAAGTTAGCATATCAAAAGTCAGCATATCAAAATTTAAGTTGAGTTCCCTTCGCATCCCACTGAGTTCTATAGTTCCCGATACATTTTGGCAATAGTTCTGTTCATTTGTCAATATAAATCGATTTTAAATTATGATATGCTAACTTCCGGAACGTAATTTTTTCAGTGACCATCGGATTTAATACAATTCAACCTGCTGTATAGTTCTATGAACAAATTAATAATAGTTCTGTTCATTAAGCGGCAGAAAACGAATTTTTCATGATTTTATTACACATACATATGCGTTTATCCTCATCTGAGCTTTCTAATGGGATGGTACTATAACGTAGGCTTTACTGTGGACACGTTTCAGCTCCTAAACGATAGTGCTAGTCGTCCTGGCCAATTCTGAGCATAGTTCGTATCCTTAAATACCTATCAACAATTCTTTGTCACCATATCATCAGCTTTATGATAATCATATGCTAATAATTGAGAGTGAGTTCTGGCCTCCCTCCACGTAACAATAGATAGTTCTCGTCCTCCTGCGTAATATCAAAGAGTTCTGGCCTCTATCAACCGTTAAATAATTATTAACAATTATTTATCAGCATATCAGTGATATAATAGTGATATGCTGATAATGGGGGGTGAGTTCTGATCTTTCTCGACGTAGCGATCGGCAGTTCTGGTCTGTCTGTGCCATATCGAAAAGAATTCCGGCCTCTATCCATCACCAAATAATTGTTAATAATTATTTATCGGTATATCAGTGATATGCTGATAACATGGGGGTGAGTTCTGATCTCTCCCGATGTGGGAATCGACAGTTCTCGTCCTCCTGCGTAATATCGAAAAGAGTTCCGCCCTTCATCAACAGGCAAATAATTATTAACAATTATTTATCAGCAAATCAGCGTAATAATTGTGATATGCTGATAATGGGGGGTGAGTTCTGATCTTTCTCGACGTAGCGATCGACAGTTCTCGTCTGTCTGTGCCATATCGAAAAGAGTTCCTACCTCTATCCACCGCCAAATAATGATTAACAATTATTTATCAGCATATCAGCGGTATAATCGTGATATGCTGATAATTGGGGGTGAGTTCTGATCTCCCTCAACGTTGCAATCGACAGTTCTCGTCTTTGTGTGTGACATTGAAAAGAGTTCCGGCCTCTATCCACCACCAAATAATTATTAACAATTATTTATCAGCATATCGGCGATATAATCGTGATATGCTGATAATTGGGGGTGAGTTCTGATCTCTCTCGATGTGGGAATCGACAGTTCTCGTCCTCCTGCGTAATATCGAAAAGAGTTCCGGCCTCCATCAACAGCCAAATAATTATAAACAATTATTTATCGACATATCAGTGATATAATAGTGATATGCTGATAATGGGGGGTGAGTTCTGATCTTTCTCGACGTAGCGATCGACAGTTCTCGTCTGTCTGTGCCATATCGAAAAGAGTTCCTGCCTCTATCCTCCGCCAAATAATTATTAACAATTATTTATCAGCATATCGGCGATATAATCGTGATATGCTGATAATTGGGGGTGAGTTCTGATCTCTCTCGATATGGGAATCGACAGTTCTCGTCCTCCTGCGCAATATCGAAAAGAGTTCCGGCCTCCATCAACAGCCAAATAATTATTAACAATTATTTATCAGCATATCAGCGATATAATAGTGATATGCTGATAATGGGGGGTGAGTTCTGATCTTTCTCGACGTAGCGATCGACAGTTCTCGTCTGTCTGTGCCATATCGAAAAGAGTTTCGGTCCTATCCACAGCCAAATAATTATTAACAATTATTTATCGGCATATCAGTGATATATTAGTGATATGCTGATAATATGGGGGTGGGTTCTGATCTCTCTCAACGTTGCAATCGACAGTTCTCGTCTTTCTGTGTGACATTGAAAAGAGTTCCGGCCTCTATCCACCGCCAAATAATTATTAAAAATTATTTATCAGCATATCTGCGATATAGTCGTGATATGCTGATAATTGGGGGGTGAGTTCTGATCTCTCTCAACGTGGGAATCGACAGTTCTCGTCCTCCTGCGTAATATCGAAAAGAGTTCCGGCCTCCATCAACAGCCAAATAATTATTAACAATTATTTATCAACAAATCAGCGTAATAATTGTGATATGCTGATAATGGGGGTTGAGTTCTGATCTCTCTCGACGTGCGAATCGACAGTTCTCGTCCTCCTGCGTAATATCGAAAAGAGTTCTGGCCCCTATCAACCACCAAATAATTATTAACAATTATTTATCAGCATATCTGCGATATAATCGTGATATGCTGATAATTGGGGGGTGAGTTCGGATCTCTCTCAACGTGGGAATCGACAGTTCTCGTCCTCCTGCGTAATATCGAAAAGAGTTCCGGCCTCCATCAACAGCCAAATAATTATTAACAATTATTTATCAACAAATCAGCGTAATAATTGTGATATGCTGATAATGGGGGTTGAGTTCTGATCTCTCTCGACGTGGGAATCGACAGTTCTCGTCCTCCTGCGTAATATCGAAAAGAGTTCTGGCCCCTATCAACCACCAAATAATTATTAACAATTATTTATCAGCATATCTGCGATATAATCGTGATATGCTGATAATTCCGGCCTCTATCCACCGCCAAATAATTATTAACAATTATTTATCAGCATATCTGCGATATAATCGTGATATGCTGATAATTGGGGGGTGAGTTCTGATCTCTCTCAACGTCGGAATCGACAGTTCTCGTCCTCCTGCGTAATATCGAAAAGAGTTCTGGCCCCCTATCAACCACCAAATAATTATTAACAATTATTTATCAACAAATCAGCGTAATAATTGTGATATGCTGATAATGGGGGTTGAGTTCTGATCTCTCTCGACGTGGGAATCGACAGTTCTCGTCCTCCTGCGCAATATCGAAAAGAGTTCTGGCCCCTATCAACCACCAAATAATTAACATTTATTTATCAGCATATCTGCGATATAATCGTGATATGCTGATAATTGGGGGTGAGTTCTGATCTCCCTCAACGTTGCAATCGACAGTTCTCGTCTGTCTGTGCCATATCGAAAAGAGTTCCTGCCTCTATCCTCCGCCAAATAATTATTAACAATTATTTATCAGCATATCGGCGATATAATCGTGATATGCTGATAATTGGGGGTGAGTTCTGATCTCTCTCGATATGGGAATCGACAGTTCTCGTCCTCCTGCGTAATATCGAAAAGAGTTCCGGCCTCCATCAACAGCCAAATAATTATTAACAATTATTTATCAGCATATCAGCGATATAATAGTGATATGCTGATAATGGGGGGTGAGTTCTGATCTTTCTCGACGTAGCGATCGACAGTTCTCGTCTGTCTGTGCCATATCGAAAAGAGTTTCGGTCCTATCCACAGCCAAATAATTATTAACAATTATTTATCGGCATATCAGTGATATATTAGTGATATGCTGATAATATGGGGGTGGGTTCTGATCTCTCTCAACGTTGCAATCGACAGTTCTCGTCTTTCTGTGTGACATTGAAAAGAGTTCCGGCCTCTATCCACCGCCAAATAATTATTAAAAATTATTTATCAGCATATCTGCGATATAATCGTGATATGCTGATAATTGGGGGGTGAGTTCTGATCTCTCTCAACGTGGGAATCGACAGTTCTCGTCCTCCTGCGTAATATCGAAAAGAGTTCCGGCCTCCATCAACAGCCAAATAATTATTAACAATTATTTATCAACAAATCAGCGTAATAATTGTGATATGCTGATAATGGGGGTTGAGTTCTGATCTCTCTCGACGTGGGAATCGACAGTTCTCGTCCTCCTGCGTAATATCGAAAAGAGTTCTGGCCCCTATCAACCACCAAATAATTATTAACAATTATTTATCAGCATATCTGCGATATAATCGTGATATGCTGATAATTCCGGCCTCTATCCACCGCCAAATAATTATTAACAATTATTTATCAGCATATCTGCGATATAATCGTGATATGCTGATAATTGGGGGGTGAGTTCTGATCTCTCTCAACGTCGGAATCGACAGTTCTCGTCCTCCTGCGTAATATCGAAAAGAGTTCTGGCCCCCTATCAACCACCAAATAATTATTAACAATTATTTATCAACAAATCAGCGTAATAATTGTGATATGCTGATAATGGGGGTTGAGTTCTGATCTCTCTCGACGTGGGAATCGACAGTTCTCGTCCTCCTGCGCAATATCGAAAAGAGTTCTGGCCCCTATCAACCACCAAATAATTAACATTTATTTATCAGCATATCTGCGATATAATCGTGATATGCTGATAATTGGGGGTGAGTTCTGATCTCCCTCAACGTTGCAATCGACAGTTCTCGTCTTTCTGTGTGACATTGAAAAGAGTTCCGGCCTCTATCCACCACCAAATAATTATTAACAATTATTTATCGGCATATCAGTGATATAATAGTGATATGCTGATAATGGGGGGTGAGTTCTGATCTTTCTCGACGTAGCGATCGACAGTTCTCGTCTGTCTGTGCCATATCGAAAATAATTCCTGCCTCTATCCACCGCCAAATAATTATTAACAATTATTTATCAGCATATCAGCGATATAATCGTGATATGCTGATAATATGGGGGTGAGTTCTGATCTCTCTCAACGTTGCAATCGACAGTTCTCGTCTTTCTGTGTGACATTGAAAAGAGTTCCGGCCTCTATCCACCGCCAAATAATTATTAACAATTATTTATCAGCATATCTGCGATATAATCGTGATATGCTGATAATTGGGGGGTGAGTTCTGATCTCTCTCAACGTGGGAATCGACAGTTCTCGTCCTCCTGCGTAATATCGAGAAGAGTTCTGGCCCCTATCAACCACCAAATAATTATTAACAATTATTTATCAGCATATCAGCAATATAATCGTGATATGCTGATAATATGGGGGTGAGTTCTGATCTCTCTCAACGTTGCAATCGACAGTTCTCGTCTTTCTGTGTGACATTGAAAAGAGTTCCGGCCTCTATCCACCGCCAAATAATTATTAACAATTATTTATCAGCATATCTGCGATATAATCGTGATATGCTGATAATTGGGGGGTGAGTTCTGATCTCTCTCAACGTGGGAATCGACAGTTCTCGTCCTCCTGCGTAATATCGAAACGAGTTCTGGCCCCTATCAACCACCAATTATTATTAACAATTATTTGTTAGCATATCTGCGATATAATCGTGATATGCTGATAATTGGGGGGGTGAGTTCTGATCTCTCTCAACGTGGGAATCGACAGTTCTCGTCCTCCTGCGTAATATCGAAAAGAGTTCCGGCCTCCATCAACAGCCAAATAATTATTAACAATTATTTATCAACAAATCAGCGTAATAATTGTGATATGCTGATAATGGGGGTTGAGTTCTGATCTCTCTCGACGTGGGAATCGACAGTTCTCGTCCTCCTGCGTAATATCGAAAAGAGTTCTGGCCCCTATCAACCACCAAATAATTAACATTTATTTATCAGCATATCTGCGATATAATCGTGATATGCTGATAATTGGGGGTGAGTTCTGATCTCCCTCAACGTTGCAATCGACAGTTCTCGTCTTTCTGTGTGACATTGAAAAGAGTTCCGGCCTCTATCCACCACCAAATAATTATTAACAATTATTTATCGGCATATCAGTGATATAATAGTGATATGCTGATAATGGGAGGTGAGTTCTGATCTTTCTCGACGTAGCGATCGACAGTTCTCGTCTGTCTGTGCCATATCGAAAAGAATTCCTGCCTCTATCCACCGCCAAATAATTATTAACAATTATTTATCAGCATATCAGCGATATAATCGTGATATGCTGATAATATGGGGGTGAGTTCTGATCTCTCTCAACGTTGCAATCGACAGTTCTCGTCTTTCTGTGTGACATTGAAAAGAGTTCCGGCCTCTATCCACCGCCAAATAATTATTAACAATTATTTATCAGCATATCTGCGATATAATCGTGATATGCTGATAATTGGGGGGTGAGTTCTGATCTCTCTCAACGTGGGAATCGACAGTTCTCGTCCTCCTGCGTAATATCGAAAAGAGTTCTGGCCCCTATAAACCACCAAATAATTATTAACAATTATTTATCAGCATATCAGCAATATAATCGTGATATGCTGATAATTGGGGGTGAGTTCTGATCTCTCTCGATGTGGGAATCGACAGTTCTCGTCCTCCTGCGTAATATCGAAAAGAGTTCCGGCCTCCATCAACAGCCAAATAATTATTAACAATTATTTATCAGCATATTAGCGATCTAATCGTGATATGCCGATAATTGGGGGTGAGTTCTGATCTCCCTCAACGTTGCAATCGACAGTTCTCGTCTTTCTGTGTGACATTGAAAAGAGTTCCGGCCTCTATCCACCACCAAACAATTATTAACAATTATTTATCGGCATATCAGTGATATAATAGTGATATGCTGATAATGGGGGCGGGGGGTGAGTTCTGATCTTTCTCGACGTAGCGATCGACAGTTCTCGTCTGTCTGTGCCATATCGAAAAGAGTTCCTGCCTCTATCCACCGTCAAATAATTATTAACAATTATTTATCGGGATGTCAGTGATATAGTAGTGATATGCTGATAATGGGGGGTGAGTTCTGATCTTTCTCGACGTACCGATCGACAGTTCTCGTCTGTCTGTGCCATATCGAAAAGAGTTCTGGCCTCTATCAACCACCAAATAATTATTAACAATTATTTATCGGCATATCAGTGATATAATAGTGATATGCTGATAATGGGGGGTGAGTTCTGATCTCTCTCGACGTTGCAATCGACAAGTTCTCGTCTTTCTGTATGACATTGAAAAGAGTTCCGGCCTCTATCCACCGCCAAATAATTATTAACAATTATTTACCGGCATATCAGTGAAACAATAATGATATCTTTAGTATCCTTGCTCGATCCACATAATGTTTTTTTGTAATTTTTTTTGTGCCGTGCACATCCCGGCACAGGCATATTAGTGGAGAGGTTGATGTGTCCAGCTTTTCTCTGTACGTCCTGTTCGCTGAAACGCCGCTAAGAGTGATTTGAAAGATCGCATCGAACGCACACGTAAGCTTGACGTTTAAAAGCTTACCGTCTATTCGTACCGACGGCGCCGTATTCCCGTTCGCAAACATGGGCATACTCCCGCTTGCAGCGTGTTTGATAAAGTCCCATTCTGGGACGTCATCTAAATACGACGGTTTTCGGCGTTTCGTTTTCGGTGGCTCGATGCTCTCGTTTTCCTTTTTGTTTTTGCAGTGGCCTCCCCATTCTTCTTGGACGACCCATTCGTTATCGGCCTTGATATTCTCGTCCATCGTCGAAGGTGTCGATTCGTGAGGCCTCTTCGCGATCTTCGGATATTTTGCGTCATCGTTGCCTTCTATCGATACAGCTGCGTCGGTGGTCATCGCATTCGAATTATCATTTTCGGCCTTGTTCACACTTATAGGTGATTGGGTGCTTTGTTCCCCGGCTACCGAAAAAACTTCCGTATACTCTTCAGGCTCCGAGACACCTTTCGATCCCGCGTGATCTTTCTTGGGAGTACTGCACAATTTTCGATCGGTGATCGCAAACGAAATATCGGACTTGAGAGCAGTTTCTTCTGCTGCCGATTGTACTGATTGTCCGTTCAATAAATCCGATTCCTTCGAAGACGTCGTTAATTTTTGATCGATATGATTAAGGTGATCTACAACGAAGCCGTCTGCTCGTATAGGCAGCTGTCCCTTGAAGCAGCGGTTTTTTATGTCGGCAAATTCTGACTCGACGTAAGCTGATGTAGCAATTTCTGATCCTCTACTAAAAATTGGTCGCATGACACCAGTCCATAATGCGACATACGGCAGCAGTTGCTTTGTAAGCCTTGCAGCAAACGTCGGATTATAGTGGGCATTCATAATGTTACCTTTGGAAGCTGTGGCAGCATGGTCTTTGGCAACTTTATCAATGTCTTTGATCCACTCTTTCCAGCTGGAACTGCTGCTCTCGATCTCATCGGGACCATCATACTTATTTAACTCCACTAGTATTTCTTCGCGGGTTAGGTCTCTGTCTAGATCTTCTGTTTTACTTTTCTCAGTTTTTGCCGGTTTTATGTCATCCGGATTTTCGCGATCTTCGTCATCATCGCTTTCACCATCGATCTCCTTCACCTTTTTCTCTTCTTCGGTATCATTAACGTCATCGTCGCTCTCGTCGACGTTTGTGTAGTCATCGTCGCTCTTTTCGGCGTTCGGATCGTCAATTACTTTCGGCTTCGTCAACGATATGCCTTTTATCTGATCGTTTAGGAAATTCAGATGTTCCTCTGATGGCAGAACCTGCTTTGCAGACCTGATGTAACGACTGAGCGCTACAGACAGTACGCACGAGATAAAATATTTTAGTTCTTTTATGTCGGAGATTCGATAGGCTTTCGCGACGCATCTTTTGTAGAATCGGCCCACCATATCTTTTCCCTTCAAGCACTTCCAACGTGAGACCATCGCTACGATATGGCTTACGTCCAATCGAATGTATGTCGATGGCAAGGAAGCGGACTTTTGCATTATAGCATCGTAGCATTTTTGTAAATAGTCCTGAAAGCTCGAACACTTACCAAATATTTCGGCTACAGCTATCAGGAGCGCCCATCCAAAGTCTGTTACTACGATCGGTGGAATTGGCGCGTTCGCGGCGAGTACAAGACGCAAAAAATGAGCGATACTGAGCGCTCGATGGTCTGCCGAAATCATCTGAAATACCGGCAGACTGCTTCCGTCAGTTGCAAGTACGCACTGATAAAGAAACGTATGCGGCTCGCTGCGCTTGTTACGTTTGGTAATGCCGCCCGTTGCGTCAATAGCAAACACCGCATTTGGGTTTCCGCGGCAACGAGCTACATATATTTGTAACTGTTCCGGTAGCCAATAAATACAGTTAAATTTCAGCAACGCTATCGAATGGATCGAACCTGCATACTCCCCGTGTTTTGATTTATCTAATAAATTTAACACAGGCGTTGCGAAGCTGAAACCACGTTTGGCCATCAATCGTTCTTCTTTTGCTTTACGCATAACCGCGGTGCTTGGCAGAACTGGTGGATTTTTACCGGCGAATGTCTTTAAGCGACGTGCCTCTTGACGTCGCAGAACTACCGCATCCTTACGCTCATTAATCATTGCGTCGGCAAGTTTCCGACGACGATCGCCGCTAAGGTGCCTCCGTTTATTGTTCGAATGTGATTTAGCGTTGATGCCTTCGATGTGACATTTCAAAATAATATCAACATTTTCAGCGGGTTTCTTTAGCAGACTACCCGTGATTGTCGATCCACATTCAACGCAACTACCATGAAGTGATAGGTACTGTTGAGCACCAGCCGTGCGATAAACAGTATTATTTTTAAACGCGAATACGCAATCAACGTGGTGCTGCACCCATATTGCTTCGGCTAATACGTCCGCCCATCCAAAGCGCAGTTTCCAATATACACGGTTACCGTATACTTTTTCTTCGGGTCTTATAGAATGCCATTTTTCAGGGGATATCACGAGATTAATATCTACAGTGATAGCGGTGGTCATTCCGTCGCTGGTTTTATCGTCGGCACTAACGTGCATCGTAAAATCCCCGTCATCAATGCACTTGGACAATTCTTTCTCTTTGATGTTAAAAGTTTTCAACACGTATTCCTTAAAACCATTGCGGTTATTATTAATAATCGTGTGTACGTGCTTCGGTGTTATTGTTGAACCCTTTGTCGCCATTAAGTCAGAAATCGTCCGAAAAACCTTGTGAGCAGGTGGATAGGTTTTACCATTTTTATCGACGGTGCAACATTCGTCCATCGATAAAATTTCCTCCAAAGAAATTTTATCGTATCCCTTCTTCTTTCGTACCGAACTTCCTGCCATCTTTTTCGCCGAATATTTAATACAATTTTTTCCCTTGATATGCGACCTAACAACGACGATAATAGTAGGAGCAGGAGAAGGATAATCCGAGACGAAAGAGATAGTTTGATCGAATGATACAGGGAATTCGGGAGAGTTGTTAACCCAGACCTAGGCAATTGGACGTCCCATTAACTCAGAAAGAAAGTTTCGCTCGGCCGCGCTAGAAGAGTAGTTGGAGATCGAAGAGAGGCGTGAGCGGGTAGTCCAGCGAATGTGAGCGGTAAACGTTCTCCCACTCTATCCAGCGCATGCGCTTCGACGTTGACCGCCGCAGTGGGAGAGACTTCCCTCCACAGGACTAGCCGGCCCGCTCATGCGCTTTGCTCACAGCAATATCGTCGGTTCGCTGGAGCGTATCTCTGGCGACTTTCGGTTTTCGCACTTCTGAGTCCACTTACACGATACCTTCGTCGAGTAAAACAGCGAATTCGACAGATGTACTGCTGTATAAACGAATCGAAAATACGATATTTGCACCCAACACAACACAAATACTTATATAAAAAAATACAAAAAAGGAACAAATTTTTCTGTTAATTTACTTTATTTTACCTCATATGAGAGACCGCGAACTGGAAAGATACGCACGTGATTTCAAAGCTGCAACGACTTAACAACGTCGAAAATAGTAGGCCATCGAGCGAAGGAAGAATAATCGGAGACAAAAGCGATAGCTTGATCGAATGATAGGTACAGGGAATTCGGGAGAGTTGTTAACCCAGACCTCGGCAATTTAACATCCCATATAACGCAGAAAGAAAGTTTCGCTCGGCCGCGCTAAAAGAGTAGTTGGAGATCGAAGAGAGGCGTGAGCGGGTAGTCTAGCGAATGTGAGCGGTAAACGTTCTCCCACTCTATCCAGCGCATGCGCATCGATATTCACTGCCGCAGTGGGAGAGACTTCCCTCCTCGGACTGGCCGGCCCGCTCATGCGCCTCGCTCATAGCAATATCGTCGGTTCGCTGGAGCGTATCTCTGCAACTTTTTTTCGTACCTCTGAGTCCACCACACGATAATTAGTCGGTTGTACTGTCATATTAGCGTATAGAAATGAATATATTAGTACCCAACATAACACTGATAAGTATGATACATTAAAACCATTAGATAGCACTAATGCTTGTAACATATTAAAAGCAAAATTTAAAAAAAAACGGAAGAAACTACAAAAAGAAAGCGTGCAAAGTGATTTGCACAATTACTTCCTCATGTTTTACAGTTTTGTGTATACCTTGCTCTATGATAAATTGCTATGTTCGATTATGGCTTCCTCACAGAGGAAGCTATAATTAAAATACAATTTTCACAAAAAAAATAAATAAATAAATGTCCATTATACGAAAGCGATATGAAAATTTCAATTTGAAACTCTTTTTAATAGTATTTTTGAGTTGAGTAGAAAAAAAACCATGTACAAATTACTTTGCACTTTTTTCGGAACATAAAAAAAATGTCTACATCTCATAAAATTATAACCGTCAAAATTTACACCAGAATTTATTGCAGGAAATCGCAAACTGAAATTTGGGGATTTTGTTGTTTTAAGGCAATTTTTAATCTCTTCTTCACCGCTGATTACAAAAATATAATATTTTACTCTGTGCGTGATATTTGATTCAGAAACTCGTGGCAGACGTAAAAACAAATTTTTCACAATATTCAAAATTTGTAATATCCCATAAAATTGAAACAGTTTGGTCAATTTTTGCCAAATTTAATACGAAATATTGTAAGGTGTTGATCCATTCCTGTGCCAAGTTTAAGCTTGATACCTCCATGTTAACTCGAATTGGACCATTAATAGTAATTTTTCAAAAAAAATCTAAATTCCATAAAATCTGATTCCTTCTGTAGATTTCGGCTAAATTCAATACCAAAGGTCTTTGTTTATAGCATTGTATTTATATGCATTTTTAGGAGGATAGCTCAAAATTAACGGAAACCAGAGCTACCACAGACATTTTTCAAAAATTTCAAAATCGCGTAAAATCTCACCGAAGGAAGGTAGATTGATAGTAGAAGTAGACTCAACTAGTGTACAAAATTTCAACCCGCTATCTCAAGCGAGTTCTAAATGATGCAAGTCCGTCACACACGCACACGCACACGCACACGCACACGCTCACGCACACGCACACGCACACGCACACGCACACGCACACGCACACGCACACGCACACGCACACGCACACGCACACGCACACGCACGCACATCCGGACGCCAGTTACAAATCACATTTGTCGACGTTTTCGACCATTTCTGGTACGCTGACATTAAAATCGCGAAATTTTTGTTTCTCACGAAAACATAGCTTCCTCTACGAGGAAGCAAAAGGGAGCCAGATGTCAACACGTCCACATCGTTAGCTTCGGGTAACGCTAAAATTACAAAATATTATTTTTAAACATTTTCTTTCGTCAAATTATTTTTTTCTCCGGAATCTTCAACGGTGCTATTCTAGCGATTTTCTGATTTTCTCTTGCGAATCTGTGAATTTTACAGCACAATAAAAAAGACATTTTTAAAACAAAATATAATGTTTACATTTTCTGGTCGGAAATCAATATTGTCGCATCGAAAAAATAATTTTTAAGATTCCAGTGATCAGTCTGTATGGCACAACAACTTTTATGAGATGTTTTTATTCAATAAGCCGGAATATTCGAGATAAAGCGACTTAAAAAAATATCGTATTTCGAAATATTACACCGTTAAATCTGAAAAAGTTCTGGGAGGATACCTTCAAGTAGCACTAATACAAGGCCAATTATAGGACGAATCAGAGAGGGTCGAACAAAAGTGACTAAATTGGAAGTGAATTCCTCCTAGGTCATATGTTTTAATTATCAATAAACAATTATTAATAAGTATTTAAGAATAACTAGAAACCGGAACTGTTTCTCAGGGAAGAAAAAATAGAACTGTCAATTGCAGCGTAGAGAGAGGCCAGAACTCACCACCGATGATCCGCATATCACTATTATCTCACTGATATGCCGATAAATAATTGTTAATAATTATTTGGCGGTGGAAAGAGGCCGGAACTCTTTTCAATGTCACACAGAAAGACGAGAACTGTCGATTGCAACGTCGAGAAAGATCAGAACTCACCCCCCATTATCAGCATATCACGATTATATCGCAGATATGCTGATAAATAATTGTTAATAATTATTTGGTGGTTGATAGAGGCCAGAACTCTTTTCGATATTACGCAGGAGGACGAGAACTGTCGATTCCCACGTCGGGAGAGATCAGAACTCAAACCCAATTATCAGCATATCACGATTATATCGCTGATATGCTGATACATAATTGTTAATCATTATTTTGTGGTTGATAGAGGCCGGAAGTCTTCGTGATATTACACAGAAAGACGAGAACTGTCGATTGCAACGTTGAGGGAGATCAGAACTCACCCCCAATTATCGGCATATCACGATTATATCGCTGATATGCTGATAAATAATTGTTAACAATTATTTGACGGTTGATAGAGGCCAGAACTCTTTTTGATATTACGCAGGAGGACGAGAACTATCTATTGTTACGTGGAGGGAGGCCAGAACTCACTCTCAATTATTAGCATATGATTATTATAAAGCTGATGATATGGTGACAAAGAATTGTTGATAGGTATTCAAGGATACGAACTATGCTCAGAATTGGCCAGGACGACTAGCACTATCGTTTAGGAGCTGAAACGTGTCCAAAGTAAAGCCTACGTTATAGTACCATCCCATTAGAAAGCTCAGATGAGGATGTACGCATATGTATGCGTAATAAAATCATGAAAAATTCGTTTTCTGCCGCTTAATGAACAGAACTATTATTAATTTGTTCATAGAACTATACAGCAGGTTGAATTGTATTAAATCCGATGGTCACTGAAAAAATTATGTTCCGGAAGTTAGCATATCATAATTTAAAATCGATTTATATTGACAAATGAACAGAACTATTGCCAAAATGTATCGGGAACTATAGAACTCAGTGGGATGCGAAGGGAACTCAACTTAAATTTTGATATGCTGACTTTTGATATGCTAACTTCACACACATGCGTCCTCGATGCAGCTAAGGAAGAATTAGCTGCTCGAGCCGACGATCGTCTTAAACTCGAGAAACTCACCGCCGAGGTTGCGCAACTTCGTGCTCGAAACAACAGTATGACAACTATTTACTCTTAACTTTATATTTTTCAAGACATGACGAAGAAAAAGAAAACTTGACACGTATCTTCGAACTTTTGTCGAAATAGCAATAATGTATTTTTTACAATTAAATTTAATACCAATTATTGAATTAATTTTTTTCTTCTAATTGCAATAAAGGTCTCGAGGAATCGGGAGACGAGTTACAAGCTGCAGCGGCTGTTCGCGCCAGTCGAGAAATGTTGATGCTCAATTTGCCACGAACGGGTTACGACACTATGGACGCAGTCGATGAAGGTGGAGCCTGCAGTCTTGCCGTTGAATTGTCTGCCGACGTTATTCGCGATAGAAATTCGATAACGCGTCAGGCAAAACAACCCCTAACTATGACTGAGGTGAGTAATCTGACTCGTCTTGGACATTTAAACTTATCATCATTTCTTGGCAATTTTTTTCTTCTTTTCTTTCACAATTACCATCATCGACATTTTATTGACAATTTTTTTTTCTTTTTAGATGCAACAAGCGTTAAAAGAACAACAGGAAGTGAATACTCAGCTGCGTTCCTACATCGACGATATACTATTGAATATAGTCGAGAATCATCCTCAATTATTAGAAGTTAAACAAGCGAATGGTCGTTCGAGTCTTGTGAATTAAAAAAAGGGTGTTAAAAGAAAAAAAATTAGTAGCACTGGCAGAAAATTCTTCGGCGACATTTCTAATCTCATCGCGAACAGTGTCGCTGAGAGTGGATGATACCACCGGTCTCTGTTTGTAATAGGCGTAAATTATCCTACAATTTATTGGTGTGAGGCTAAAAGTGATAGATTACGATTATCGATATAGATATATATCCGTCCATATGAAACGACGTATACAACGAGAGACGCGATGGGCGTAAATTTCCAGAGAGATGTGCACGAAAAAAAGAAAAAAAAAGCAGATGGGAGCAACCCAATAACTCTGTGGGTGTGTCGCGTAGGCTGTGCAGCTATCGCTAAAGGCTCGTGTTCGAATAACGATAATAAATGCGGCTTTAAATCCCGTAATTCTTCAACTACCTTCTCAGACATTCATTCTACGACATTCTCAGATACTTAATCACTTTGTCCTTTTTCGTTTCTCTTAATAAATTAATCTCACTCGACTTTATATAAATCTCATTGACCTGAGTAAATCACCTCTTTTTTTAATCGTATTCAACTAAAGCGTTTAGTATAGAACAAAAAACTGCGTTTCGATTCATTGTTCGATTTATATTGACTAACGTTGATTATAGTTAAAAGAGTTGTATAAAAAAAATTAACATTTTTTTTAAAATCAAGAGACGCGGTAGCGTCTCGACACCAAGTACCCGTCGAAAGTAGTCGAGTAATTGTACAGACTTGATACGTTTTCGGCTTTACTAATTAAATTAATTTGACCACCAAAGTTTTTAGTTACGTGATTCGCGACCACCAAATGATTCTGCATTGAAACGGCCCTAATTGAAGTCGAATATACATATTTTTGAACGTTTGGCTAACCTTACGTTGCGGAAGAGGACGACGATCCGATAATACTTACCGGCAATGGCAACAATTTGTACCGTGAATTTTGGTGACATTGTGAAAATGAATTAATTTTTTGGTTTAGAATTTATTTATTTTTCAGGAATCGACAACGCGGAGGAAAAGGAAAAGAAGAGTCTCCATCTACTTCAAGACTTCATTTATCATCTAAACTTGAATTA
Source organism: Ichneumon xanthorius (assembly GCA_917499995.1). Classification (NCBI taxonomy): domain Eukaryota; kingdom Metazoa; phylum Arthropoda; class Insecta; order Hymenoptera; family Ichneumonidae; genus Ichneumon; species Ichneumon xanthorius. Next base: position 1,263,991 of record CAKJTD010000002.1, read on the forward strand.
GTACCTTTATTTAAATAAAAAATTAGTAAACTTGAATTTCTTACAATCTTCTCATCTCAAAGTACTAACGAATGTGAATATATAATATCTACACGATACACGTGTGAGAAATATGAAAAAAAAGAGATCGAAACGAAAATAACAGATTAAAAAAATAGATTAACACTGGTAATTGCTCGTAATAAAACAACGTATTCTTTATGATTCCATCGTCGTGCGTTACGCCTCTCTTTATATACCTTTGCGAGCGTCGTGAATCTACATATTATGGAAAACATATTAGGAACGAGAGAACCACCGAACAGAATTTTTTTGCGGCAATTTTACCTTTCATTTCCAGGTCTTTTTTCAACCGCTTTGCAAGTAAAGATTAAGGCATAACGCGTCTATCTGGGTACTTATTAAAGGTGGCGGATGGTGGCGGACATGCTGACGCTATTTGTTTATTGGGCCCAGACCGAACACAACGTCACGCTGAAGGTTGATTTGACGGATGTAAAGGTAAAATAAACTTTTTAAAAAATGTTAAGCATAAAGTGGATTCGTTAATTCAGACAAATTTGTGCAGGATCCGGAGGTCAATTTGGAACTGGGACAGTTACGATTTATCGCCTATGTACACTGCTGATCATGAATGCCTGGTTAGTTGTCCTATCGCTTTCCTCAGTTAACCTATTCAGATCGTCCAGGCATTCATGAACAGCACCGTACAGGGTGCCCCGAGGTCCCAATCAGTATGATTTTTTACTGGGTTTTTTTACATCGATAAACGTCAAGGTAAATTTCTTTGTCTCGTTCAATTTTTTTTGTCAATCGATTGCTTCGGAAACGATCGAATAACAAAAAAAATAATGATTCGTTTCTAGGAGAGCAGTTACAGAATAGTCGACCGTCATGTGGACTTTCCCTAGCGGACTCAGCCACCGATCAAACCACTGAAAAAACCACAGTGGTTTTCTGTCAAAACGTAACTGACCAAACCACTGTAAAAACGACGGGCCCAGCGGTCCCAAAAGTTCCGAGGGAAGCTTATAATGTGGTGGGTTTTTAAATAACCACTATCGAAACCACCGTACAAACCACCGTACAGACCACCATCTAAATAAACTCTAGCGAGCTTGCAACACAGTGGTATTGTCGTGAAAACGACTACTAAAACCACCGTATAAACCACCGTTCGAGAAAACTCGAGCGAGCTTGCAACACGGTGGTTAAGACGTCGAAACTACCGCTCGAGCCACCGAACAAACCGCCGTCCCAGTAAACCAGAATTAACTTGCAGGTTTGGACGGTCGAAGCTACCGTTGAAACCATCGTTCAAAGAATCTCAAGCAAACTTGCGGCACGGTGGTTTCACTACATAACCACCACCATTGTAACCACTAACAAATTTAGGTTATTCCCAGTACCTTAAAATATCCGATGTAAAATCATGAAAGTGGACAGCATCTTCAAAATGACACTATCATTTCCGGTCGTGCATTTCAAGTCCAAATGGTCTTTGGACGGGGCGATTATATCCGTTACGATGGTTTTATTGACCAAACCCATTGAATGGGTAAATTTACATAATTTGAAATTGAATTACAATACCGTTTTTGAAACATAAACATGACTAATAATACTTTGAGTATTGATATACTCTACATGACTCATCCTCGCAGAAACTTTATTAGATCCATCCGATTCTCCTTTGTAGAGACTTTGGCAGCTGGCAACAAAATACAAATTATATGTCAGAGACAATAAAACAATGGTTTTTTTTCGTGTTTTTGCTTAATCCCTTACCATGCAATTATTTTTTTCACCAATTTAGGCTTTTCTTCAATTTTTGCTTTGTGCCGCAGGCGTTATGAAATGGTGTATGCTTCTCAACGTCATGGATCCGTCGCGCATTTGTGTGTTCTCGGTGTCTGTAAACATAATACATATTAATCTGGCAGCTACGCTTGCTTCGTTCACATTGCCCTCGTAAACAAATATCAATTCATCCAAGTCGACACCTGTCATATTACAGAAAATAATACGTTTATACGTTGCATGCAAGATCTTATCGAATATGCTGATAGCCAAAAGAATATTACCACAAAATCCTCTTTTTTGGATGCACCTAATCCGTTTCCCAAACATTGGTCAATCGGGTAATTCGACATTCGTTAGATGTGCTGATGATTATAGCTGGTATCGGTCCATCTTCAGCACTGACAAATGATTTAGACGTTGTCAGTTCAGCATTTTCCATGTGTCGTGCTCCGAAAGCTAATCCGTGACTGCCCACCCGTTCTACGAAGAATCCATTTATTGTGACGTCGTTATGAAGAAATTGAACAATTTCCACAATTTCACCGTATCCAATAGTTCGGCAATAAATATATTTATTGCAAAACCGTGTTTTCGTCGTAGACTTCTCACTCCGACAATGGTAATCAGTACCGTTTATTATCGCTCGTTTGTAAATGGATAGAATATTCGGCTGATATTCGGCTGCACGCAAAACTTTGGCCTCCCATCTTAGCGGTGGTCGTTCTTCGACTTTCCGAATGCCACAGAATTTCGATGTTATCGGCGTCAGATGAATACCGACATTTCGTTTCGCCAAACCATCTGTTAGTATGTTATGTATACCTCGCTTCGTGCTCGATGGAACTTTTGGATTTACCAACAATTCTTCAATGAACCGGGTCAATACAAATCGTGTAACGATTTGTAGTGGCCTTGCATTTGAACTCTTTACGTTGTCGAGGATTTTCTTGTTCCACGATTCGAATGGAAAGGCACTGTTTGCCCAGAAAGGTCCCCAATTTTCGACCGAATCTGCTAAATGAGTCAATAGGTGTATGTTGTACCTCATATTGTCCGTTCCAAAAGTGTTTTGGAATTGTTTGACGTACTGCTTCAGAAGCAATCGCGTTTCTTGCAGCTCCTCGGGGACGATTGAATCCTTGTGTTCATTATGTATGCCGCCCGCGAAAGCAACGCTAAGTGCTGCAGGTCGCAGTCGCGAATTATTCCTTCAAGGCACGGTAGTACATAATATTGAATCCAATTTCTCCATTCGGATGCCTTCCACGTTGCTATGGTGTCGATCGGCCTCGGTCTGCGTGCGATTCTACTTGGTGGACGAATAGTACTGAGTCGTGAATGGATGATTGCCAAATTTCCAGGAGTGCCAGCATACCAAACATTGTCGGCTTTGCTGTGCAGCAACAGTTCCGTGTGGAATTTGACGACACCCAAGTATACATTATGCATACTTTCGACCACGGGTCCAGACGATAGGTCAAATTCATCAAGAAGTGCCATAGACGTTAATCCCTTCACACCACATTGTTTTTTACCAGTATGATATGCTTTCTCCATGTGTTTACGTATGTCTTCGTCGGTCCGACGTGAGACGGATTCGTCAATGGGATACGTTCGTATCACTCCACTTCTTTGCAATTGAACGCCTTTGGCGTAGCAATATGTGCACCCATATTCACCGTTGAACTTCGTCATGTTTAGAATGGATGGTCTGGCCACTGAATCAGCAATACAAATGAGCGTTGCAAATTTACTCGTAATAATTGCATTGTCAATCGGATTCGTCCATGTTATCCCCTTTTCATACAAATCTGCCAATTCAAATATCGCTGGTAACATAATGTCATTCAAAACAGGATGAATAGTGTCAACCCACACGCCAGCGAGTATTACATATCGTTTTCGTGCATGCGGCGGTAACTCATTTATTTGAAGAAGTATCGGCCATGTAGTAGCTTTCGATGATTTCGACACTTTACATCCGTCCGTAAATATTGAGAACGAATAATTGTACTTGTTACTCAAAAAACAGCGGGGTTGACACTTTTCTTTGTATATGGCACCGTCGTATATATCTTCAACAGCCTCAGAACTTGCCTTGTTACGCGTAAATCGGTAATTGAGTGAATCGACAAATGATGGATTTTTAAAAAATTGCACAAGTTCCGGGGTGATTTTTGCTTGAATAAAATACGACAATGAATCGTTTTCTTTATCCGGTCCATAGTTGTTGCGACGACACTGCTCTGAACATTTTTTATCCTGGTCGATCGTGCAGCGACATAATCGGCAATACCAGTGACGTGTTGTAACAGTATTATCGTTTCTGGCCAATAGCTTCCACAATTGTTTTATCGAATTTGGTAAGCGCAGTTCAACAGCATAGCATTCAATTGTTTGAAAATCATGGCCGTCACAAAGTACGTTAGCTTTCCACGCAACGATATTGCAATGACGCTAGCAATCATGTACAGCTTGGTAATCCAACTTTTCAATTCTATTGGTCCCAACCACTCGTCAATGTTATCGATTGAAAACATATTTTGATGCTCATCATCGATATTCTCCGGCGTCTTCACTGATTCTTCTCGTTCATCACTCGAAGAAAGGTCCGATTCGTCTTCGGTGGTATCGTTGCTATCAAGGTCACTATTAACCTCGTCGTTGTCAGTATCTTCGCCGCTGCTGTCGCCAATTACAGCATTGTCATCATCGCATGTTTCGGGTGATGGATCATTCGATGAATCGTCGTTGCGACCGGTACCGATATCGAAATCTGAGACGTATTTATCGTGTCGGCCATAATCTCGTACTTCCGCGTTTGCAACATTGTTGCCATCAATTGTCATGGAGTCATCACTACTGCCGTCGTTGCCATCGTCAATACAGCGTTCATTCTCAAGTTTGCGGTTTTGCTGATCGTTTTGTACGTAAAGCCTACTACTTGTCGCGGCATCATTGACGTCATTCGATATAGACCGATGTGGTGTTCCTGTAACTTCGCGCGGTTGACGAGTTTTTCCAAGTTGTCTCTGAAATAAAAATATGTTCGTTCATCATTACTACAATATGCCAATGGCATTTAACATTTTTGTATTGCTTTTTATATTATCGCTTACCTGTCGTAATGACGGTGATATTTGTGAATAGCAGGTACCTCCGATTTTTAATGGAACAAGTTGAATGTACTTTTTGTATATTGCAATTCTTCGTCTTTTAAGAGCTCGTGTCGATTTTCCTCTTTGTCGACCCGTCGGCGATCCTCGCCGGTCCATTTTTCGATTTTCGACTTTGTAATTATTCTCTCTGTGGAATCTATAAATACAACACGAATGTAAGAAATCTTTCATAATCGGAAATTGAAATTCGAATAATACAACGATTATTATATAATTTTTTTTCTTGGAAACTACTGCTAATTATTCCAAGTCCCCAGTTTTTTAAAATTCATTACACATCGTTGGACATCTTAATAAATTTGACAGAAAATCGAAAATTTCAGAGTTACTTCAGACAAAAATTTTGTGCGACCAGCAAATATTAGATTATTCCGTTGTCAACGGTACGTTTTCAACGAGAATGACGATGTACTCAAAATCGAATTTGGTCAAATATTACATTCTCTACTGTAATCATTAAATGTCAAAAATAATCAGTTGTAATTAAAGATATTAAAATTAACACAATTATTGTTGTCAACGAGAAATGAATAAGGGTAAAAGAAACTTTTTAGCCAAAACAAAAAGAAAGTTTTATTTAGCTACTAGCTCATTGACACGAATATACCGTGAAATTCAGCATCGGCGATCACGCTTTAGTAATGTAACTAATCGAAGGAAGACTTTCGTTGAAATATCCCATGATTTTGATTTTGATCATCTTCGGTAACAAGGAACGTCGCCTACCCGATGAAAGGCAACACTTGGAGTGTAAACACAAACCCCCTCGACTCGCGTGAGATAGAACGTAAAGAGTACAACGGATTGTTGACGTTCCTGCCGACGAGTGCCAAAACGGGAAGGATTTTTTTGTTCGTACCACTGTCAGTCCCAACGCGTGCAAAAACTGTCAACACGAAAGACTTAAAAATGATTTCGAATGCGGCAATACATTTTTTTAAATATGAAAGACGATCGTCAAAACGGAACATCGCCGAATTACACTACCTATGTTAATCGTACTATTTTGCACAGCAAATTTTGAAAAAAGCAAAAAATTAAAATGTGTGAAACAATGAAATGAACGTTTCGTTATTCTTGGCGAAAAATTAATCCGGCAAATGAAGTGACATTTTTCGACAAATTATTATAAGCGAATTCTCGATATATTCTTTATTTAGACACCGATTCATTTGATACAAAAACGCTGGAAACGTGATATTACGCTTTGATAACGAAAATGATCAAGAATAAAATATTATTATTATTTCGGTCGTCTGCTGTAACAACAAATCTGGGACGAGAAGTTGCAGGTCGAGTGTAAACAAGAAGCTCCGCGTGAGGTAGGGGAGAACACAAAGGATCGACATGGGCACAGAGTGTCGTAACTGAAGAGCCTTTGTTTGCTTTGCGACGAATGTTTTGTTCAGTGCGAACAAATTTTGTCACAAACGTGATATGATTATTTTATTACAAATTGCAACTTTCACGATCATTTGCATTTGAGAGCATTGCGTAATGTATTGAAAAACTTACCGACACGTTGCGTTTGTACCGCCTTCCAACGAAGATTCTCCTTTAGTCCACAAGGTACGAAACGATGAATCGCACGTCCATCGACAGTTGTCCCACTTCGCTGTATACACTATTTTCACTAAAAATATCGATAATTACGTGACATTACACGCGGTTGGCGGCTAACAAAAGCGATTTCACGCGTGACCACGCGTGACGAACTTATTGCGTCTGAAGTCGAACGTTACCCGTCGTGCAGACGGCGTGACGGCACTTCTCCTTCCCTGCCATTCACACCCCCCCGAATTCTAAGCCGAAGCACGAAAGATTCTCGATCCCGCCAGTCGGCGTACAGCGCACGAGGTGGATGGTTTTTAGCGCCCAAACAGTTAACGGTTGCTCAATATTTTCATTGTTAAAAGTTTGCATCGTTCGGTTATGCGGGGAAATATTGTTTAAGGCGTTATACCGCAAAAAGTAATCTTCGTTTCATTGTAACGTTAATAATTTAATACTTATAATTGGAAACAGTTGAAAACAGTTTCGATTGGAGAATCGTCTCCGGCGCGCCTCAGAATTTCGAGTGATAAGGCGTGATTTACCGAAATAAAAAAATGTGAGCGGCGCCGATACCGATTCGTGACTTCATAATTTCGATTATGCGCGTGATTATTTATTTCCATTTTTCGACTTGCCCAACATGAGTGCCCACGAGGAAAATTGTTACTGTGTAGTACAAATCGAATTCCATAATACCAAACACCGTTCGGTACATGGAGTACAACAGGTGTTGCGATATGAAGAAGACACGGAAAACAACATGCCGAAGTAAATTCCGTGCACTAAACCATTTCTACAAACACATCTTGCGCAACTAAGCCACTTACAAGAGACTTTGCGAATACGACAAACGGTCAAAGGACAGAGTCGATATAAACGCGTCGTCGTCCTGAAACTTTTCGGTAAGTATTCCTATTTCTATACATATTCACAATTGCACGGACAAGGTTATGTTTGACAAAAGACAACGATGACACAAGCATCTTGATACAATTATCGAAACTGATAGGTTACGATGGAAAAATAATACAAAATGTTCCCTGATTTCCAGATTCTTACGAAGAAGCTACAAAGTTTTTGGAAGGCAAAGAGAACCTCGGTCGAGGCACTAGAGCAAGAGTGCCAATAAAACGATTCGACACACCGGAAGAGAGATTAAGCGCAACAGTGTCAACGAAGAAACGCCATACTGTCATTTGTGAACGAAAGAAAGTTGCCGCCGATAAGGTACCTATCGAAATTTATATACAATTTTCGTTTTGTTAAATTTATTCATATTTTATTTTTGTCAACAGAAAAATTGTACGGTAGCGACGAGCATGGGTCAGAAACGTACAGAATCAATTATCTTGGCACAAATGCAGTTAAAGGGAAAGACGGTATGTACAAAACGAAATCATCTTTTATAATGTCTATTGTGTGAACCGTTGTCGAGGGTGATATTTTTTCTTCTTGTAATTGCAGTCGCAACCTATGAAGACATCAGCGGTGCTAGTCGAGATACCGCTGAATGACAAAACACCCGGGCCACCGTCGATTATGTCAATCGACAACACAGGCATAAACAATTGTCGAGCATCTACTAATTTGTCATTGCAAATGCAAACGACAACTGAGCACGATGATACAAGGTCAATTAGTGAATTGATTTCTGACCTAATGTCCGAGCCGGAAGAAACAAAAATGGTGCAGTACAAATTTCATAGATATATAATCTTTTGTTGCATATGAATGGATGGGAATAATAAAAATGTGTGAGTTATCGAGTTTAGCTTCAGCTGTGTTCTTAAATGCATATTTCTTCATGGATGCATTGTTTTGGACAATTTCGTTCAATCGAGTGTACAAGTACACAACGATACATCTGAGTAAAAAGATGAATTACAGAACCCATCCTTTGCTTCATCCTCGATAACATCAGATGAATCGGTGTGCTTTTATCTGCAACTACGCATACATACACACAAACATTCATTAGCATCTGATGTATCTCAGTGCGGTCAAATGCTTTCAGATTAAATCAAATAGTTTGGCTATAAAAAAAAAACCAGTCTCTTGACAACGGAGACGCAAATAAAAGAACCCACTGTACAGAAGATGTCCAAATCCGCTGATCTCGAAAACTCACGCATTGTCTCTATTTAAATGTCGATTTCATTGCCTCGTATATTAATGCTAAGTACTTCTGTGTTCAGATTGACAATTTCGAGACGGTCATAGTTGAAGAGATATTCCCTGAAAGCACGATGGAATATGATCCCCTGTGAATCGACCAATGTTCCCCTGAAAGTTTGAATCCGAACGAGGTACATTAATTGATTGTTTCAACAGTTTACAACACTTTCATATATATATATATATATAATATATATATATATCGTACACCCCATTATGACAAAAAATACTTCTATTTTAGGTAATCACCTCGACAAATAGTAAAAAAGCAGACACATACATGAAGAAATTGATCAGCTTTGAAGAGAAACCCCAAGATACATTTATATCGATAGAGTGTGTAGAGTCTGCACAACAAGTTATGCAACACGGACCTACCGTAGTCGAAGAAATCGCCATGCCTGAGGTAAGCACGATTTTAATGGAGCAAAATGAATAAATATTAACGAAATGTAGTGCAATTTAGTCAAGTAATACAATTGTATTCGACGAGGCTAATTACGCATACATTTATTTATTTTTCACAGAATCACACGGAAAAAGATCAAATTAACGACTGTGTTGGTAGCGACATAGTTCCTATCATGCAACAGACACTCCCAAGAACGCACAGTTCAGTGCCGGTTCGGGTACATAGGGAGGTAAGTAACATATCTATCATGTTTGCCCTCAAATGACACTACACATATTAAGTAGCAGAGCTAGGCAAAAGCTACAAGTACCTACTACCTATACTGAAAAGGAACGAGAAAAGAAGTCAGGTCCATACATCGCCTGTTAGAACTCGCTAGCTCTGTCAGGCGAAATATGGATCTCACTGCTTTTGTCGCTCCCCTACAGTACATGTAGTAGGTACTTGTAGCATTTGCTCAGCTCTGTTAAGTAGTACTTCGTAGACATACATTGTTGTATCATTTACGATCCAGTACGAAACGCTGGAACATTTGAAGAACTATGAGACGCCATAATGTATCAGTAAATGAAGTGCCACACGATGACTGTGCACGCGGGAAAGACGATATATTGATTGATACAATTTCGATATTCAATTCTTCAATTGCAATACGTCTAAGAGATAATGATTTTACCGTTTCAGATTCTTTCGATGATGACAAATGTAGGAAATGCATCAATTTCGCAAGACGCAAACGGTAACACGGGAACAGATCATGCCACAACGAATACGGGAGGAGCAACAAAATGCGAAGAACAAATTCTGATAAACGACGGTCTATCCAAAAATGTCGTGCCGGACGATGGTTGTGCACAAGTAAACGCCGTACGTGCCGATTAACGATATATTCACTGATGCAAATTCGATTTTTCCCATTTTTCAATTGCAATACGTCTAAGAGACAATGGTTTTATCGTTTCAGATTCCTTCGATGACGACAAATGTAGGAAATGCATCAACGTTCCAAGACGCAAACGGAAACACGGATACAGATCATGCCGCAACGAATACGGGAGGAGCAACAAAATACGAAGAACAAATTCTGATAAACGACGGTCTATCCGAAAATGTCGTGCCGGACGATGGTTGTGCACAAGTGATTGACGTACATGCCGATTAACGATATATTCCCTGATACAAATTCGATTTGCTATTTTTCAATTGCGATACGTCTAAGCGACAATGGTTTTATCGTTTCAGATTCCTTCGATGAAGACAAATATACGAAATGCGTCAACGTTCGGAAATGAAAACGGTAACGATGAAAGAGCCATAACGATGAAAGAGCCAAAACGTCATATATACCTGCTCGAGGCCGCGGACGCGACGACGATGCGAAACCGCGTCAACAAATTGATCATGGGGATGTGGTCTGAGGAAGAACGTCTGAAACTCTTCGTCAACAAGAGAAAATTGAAGGAAGGTTGCGTCTGTATAACTGATGACGAAAAGAAAAAATTAAAGGGTAAATACAAACATTTATTTAGGAAATGTCGGTCAGTGGGTAGTGGGCAGTGCAGGTTACCCTTATTAAGTTAGTCACTTATTTGTAGAAATCTTAACGTACACAAAAATTTGGTTCTCTTCCTTGAACTTTTATTATTTATAAATTAATTACTATTTCGCTAAGTGCATCGGTAAGCAAATAAGGGTGATCGGCATTCGTCCCTTCGTCCCTACATCAGCTTTTTATATGATGGTGAAAATGTTAACAAGTTTTTTTTACTATTTTACAACGTTTGCAATATTTGCTTCCAGAATGCTGTAACGCACTACAAGCGATTAGGCGGGCTCACTGCACGAAGGAAAACAACATTGAAAGACATCTCAACGACTGGTTGTCTGATTCATTGAAGTATCTAAAATATCGCAAGAAACCACGAGCGAAAAAAGCGAACCGGCGGTAAAACCAACTCGAGGAAATAAAAAAGCCTCAAAGCCGATCACGACGAGGGTTTCACACATTTCCAGCGACAGCAACGCGGAAGACATCAATGACGATTGTCACGAAATTACATCGTCGACCGACGACGAGGATAGCAGAAATACGTTTTCGATACAGGACCTTATAGCACTGCTTGGAAGTGGCTATCCCTCGGAAAATAATTCCGACGATACACACAAGACGTGGGAGCAATTGGTTGAAAAAACCAATTTGTCGTCGGCACAGCTCCAAGAAGTCTTAACACCGGATTGCTTCACGACAATCGACGGTAAGTGCTGTACGTCACTTTTCACAAAAGAATATCATTCTTAACCGATTTATAAAACTTTTATAAATGTCCGCAGGCAAAATTCGAACGCTACGTACTGATTACGAATACCAAGTTTTGTTCGAAATCATGGGCGTGGCGGAAACGTTGAAAATGCCGATCGACAATATCAATGAGAATAACGTTAAGATTTTGTCGAAAAACAAGCATCCGGAAGGCGTGATTAATTACGTTTTTAACAAGTACATGTTACCTTTGCCGAGATCTACCGCCAGTAAAGACGGACAAATACAGTACAAGTACGCACAAAATAAAAACAAATTCATTCCTAACGGGCCGTGCATAATGTTAATAATATTTGATAGATTGGATGTACCGAAGATAGCCGCATTCATGATACATCATACTCTCAAATCAGCGAAAGGAGAGACACTCGAGAAACTATTGACACAGTTCGAGAGAACACCATATTCCCGTAATGATTTAGAAATATTTAATTATTCGTTTACATGAATCGTCGCGTAAATAATTGATTCTAATCGGTGACATTATTGCCGTTGCAGGAGACATCAAGTGGAAAATGATACTCCAATCCAAAGGATTGACGTATAGACAAGTGAACGGGCCCGGAAATAATATTTCGATCGAACGAAGCACACCCCAACATTACCATCATCCAACAACTATTATAGAACGAAATTGTAAGCGGATGTTTCCATCGAAGCCGAAAAATATCGACGAGCAACGTTCCGGTGGACAATCGTAAAAATATCGTTCATTACACATTATACTTTCAACGATAGATTCATTTTAAATGCGTTCAAGTCTTTCATTACATGAAAAATAAAAATGCCTATGATTTTTGTAACAAAGTACGTATTACGTCCGTAGGTCCTTACGATCGAGTCACTCGTTTTAAGTAGACTAAGTCGCCACTTATTTTACGGAAAAAAATAATTTAACCACATCATCTACTTTTAACAATTACATAGCGCGTACGGTATACGGTCCTACCACGGACGAGTTAAGTAGATCGTCAATACTCAGATTATGGTTCGATTAATCTTATGATTCGAAGCTCGTTTGCAATTTAGTTTGTAACAATGTAAATGTACCTAACCAATTGTGTTGGCTAATAAAAATTTTATGACTGAACATTTTGTTACCTCCTATAAGACCCGATCGGAAATGACAAGAGTCAAAGCCATTTAAAGATGGCTTTGTCTCGGACGGTGGTTTCAACGGTAGTTTCGACGATAAAACCACCGTGTTGCAGGGTCACGAGTTTACTCAGACGGTGGTTTCAGCAGTGGTTTCGACGAGAAAAACCACCGTGTTGCAAGGGCACGAGTTTACTCAGACGGTGGTTTGAGCAGTGGTTTCGACGACAAAACCACCGTGTTGCAAGTTTACTCGAATTTAATTCAACCGTGGTTTGTACGGTGGTTTGAACGGTGGTTGTTTAAAAAAACCACCAGGCCGCAAGCTCTCCTCCGAACATTTGGGCCCACTGGGCCAGTGGTTTTAACAGTGGTTTGTGCGGTTACGTTTTGACAATAAACCACCGTAGTTTTCTCGGTGGTAACCACCGTGGCTTCTCAGGTGGCAGAGACCGCTAGGGTTCTTCTGAGAAAACAGACGAGTGGTTGGTGGACTCGTTTGACTACCGCACCGATTAAGTCGCCCTGGCTGAAAATCGATTTCGACAAGTGGGATCGATGTTGCACGAGCATAAATAATACTTGTCGGTTCGACATTCTGCATAATAAACGACTCGGAGATGACGACAATAAAATGTCCACGTTTTATTGTTCCCGTACGAACCGGCTTACGATATTCGGACGTTAAGTTGCATTTCCGGCGTTCAACATTGTTATATCATAATCATCACTATTCGTTATTAGAATTTCTTAATTTGCCTATTCTAGTTTGGATGAAAAGGATTATGGTGAAGGGTTATCCGGGTATACGTACAAATGAAGTGTACAGTTTTATTTCGTAAGTTGTTGTGTCCATTTTTTCTTTGCTTTTTTATTGTCTTATTGGTGAAAAGTTTTTGTTATGTTTAATAATCGTTACCATAAAATGGGCACCTTTTTGTAAATCATCTTTTACCATCGTCGAATTGTGTATTCGCAAGGACGCGGGCCGTTAGTATTGTTGAGAGCCGCGAGAGCTTTTTCCTCGGCGCTTCTGCCAGCACCGGAGACCAATCCATCGGTTCTTTACAGTGGTGTAATTACGATAATAAACGACGACAGGGAAAAAATAATTGAGATGCAATAACGGATATAATAGTGAATTCACGATTTTTACTCGACACGACTCATCGTACATTTTCTTTCCCAATTTTGAAGTTTAAACTATAATTTAACTTCGTTAATATCAGTATTAGATACGTTTTGATTTTTTTCAGATATTCATTAACAACGAATGGCATAAATTAAAGTCAGGTCGAACCTTCGACACTGTAAATCCGTCGACCGGAGATGTAATTACAGAAGTTCAAGAGGGCGATGCTGAGGAAATCGACCTCGCTGTTAAAGCTGCAAGAAAAGCTTTTCGATTGGAATCCGCTAGAAGAACTATGTCATTGTCAAGAATGGACAATACATTATTTTTTCGTACAACTACCGATCTTTCGTGCATGGAATTGAAGCGAACGAAGTAAAGTTGTAACGTGCGCGAAAAGAAAAAGACGCTGATTTACAGTAGAAACTCTATTGATTGTCATTAAAAAAAATATTTTACACAACATGATTATTTTATAACCACTTACGTACATAGCGAATTTTTCGCGTTATTTTTTTGTTTCCCATATTTTTGCATTTTTTCGTTCTTCTTAATTTTTATTTTTGCTTTACACTGGCTTTATGCTTCGTTTAGACTATCATTATATGTCTCTTGACATATACCGTAAAACGATTTTAAAAACTGACCGAGAGATATCCTAACAAGAGAATAAATATGCGGCTATAATCTGTGTGCGAGAAATTAACGACGAATACGTTAAATTTATTGCAATTATCAAACCTTCCACGAACTAGTTGATCTTGCATATTCTTGATGGCCGCGTCACGCTCAGTTCTCGATGAGGATCTGGGACAGCTGACACTTACGCCCGCCGTTATCCTCGCCAAGTTCAACTCCTGATCGACGGTCAGCTCTTGTAGTCGGTCTGTAATGAAAATAGAAAATGTAAAAACTTTGATTTCGCAAACTTCATCATGTTAAGGAGGTCGTCTCGTTGCGCATTACCAAAGAGTGCGATTCACGTGCAATTCACAACGAATTTCGACGCCTTTCTAACGGAATAAAAATCTGAAAAAGATCAAGCATTTAGAAGGTGCTAAGAAGATTAATTTTCCATAATAATAATTGCAAAAAGTTATTAACAAATTAGTAAAAAAATCATTGTTCAACGAATTATCCGGGAAACTAACTTTTTCTTTAGCTCAAATTGACTCAATAATTTTTTTGAATAGTTATGAATTATTTGAGAATTTTTTCTAATTTAAAAAACCACATTTTTTCATTTTTTTATAGATAAAAAATCACGAATTTTTGAATATTAGAAGAAATTCAAAAAAATGCAAAAAAATTATTAAGTCAATTTGGGCCGAAGAAAAAATTAGTTTACCGACTAATTCGTTAAACAATGATAGTTTTTACTAATTTATTAATAACTTTTTGGAACTATTATTATGGAAAAGTAGTCTTCTTAGCATCTTCTGTATGGTTGAATATTTTCAGATTTTTATTCGATCAGAAAGTTGACGAAGTTCTCTTTGAATTGCATATGAATCACACTCTTTGGAATACGCAACGCGACGACCTCCTTAATATCAAAATTTTGCCTGGACACTCGACGGCATTTCTGTTGCGCCTTTACTTACCCAGGAAAATCCACAAATTGGGATGCACTCCGCCGAGTTTTCCTCGGGTTGTGCTGTGGAAGCTCTCGACGATATTGTTTGTTCGCACCGCGCAACCATAAACACTCACTGTTTCTGCTATCGGAGCCCACGTTCTTTGCAGATACTTTATGAATCTTCGTACCATCGGGATTTCTTCTGTCATTTTTTCTGCCTTCTTATCCATTAGCTCTAATCCTTCTTCGAATCGTATTGCAGGTGCCAACGGTAGACTCATACCCATCCACAGCAATTCTCTGGGACAATTTGCCAAGCCAATTTTTTTCCAACATCGCAATAAAGCCTAAAAGCAAAGTACAAGAATACAATTAGATTTGAATGAGCTCATGAATTTAAAAAAATGTATCTAGTCAATCTAGCCATCTAGTCCATTCAGTAAAAAAACAATGAATCTCGTAAAAAAATTAAGATCGAGCAGACTTGGGCCTTAAGACCATGTAAAACACCTCCCCTCCCTCCCTGTCTATCCCGGTTTCTGTCGATATCAAGAACTGTAATTAACTTTTATCACGGGTTCTCGCATGTACGGTCAAAAGAAAAAAAGTCTCATTGGAAGTAGATATTATGTCGGTTTCCGACGCGACTTTTCTTTTGATCATACAGGTCAGAATCCATGAGAAAAGTTGATTAATTTTTTTTACCGACCGTCGTATGGCACATGCTTTTAATGTGGTCAATCTAGTTAAGAAAATCAATCTAAACAAAAAATCAATCATAAAAAATCAAGATTTAGCAGACTTACATTCCGTAGTCGAGAAATTAAAAAAATTTAAACACTCTACCTAGGTGAAGTGGAACCAGCAACCATGCACGTGTGTATTTGGAAAACTGCGTCTTGCCGCTGTCATCGCTGCTTTCTCGTAGTCGCTCATGACGAACACGATGTTCTCGCGTAGCGTCGGCACGATTTCAAAGAGCTTGGTCCATATCGCTCTATAGAGACAAGCCGTTCGCTTTTCCGTCAAGACGAACACCGTAGCAATACTAAAATATTAAAATTATATTATTAATTGGTAGCCCATGGAGTAAGGAAGAAAATCAAATGAAATATTTACCACATCCATAACTCGTATGTGAATACTATATAATTGTGTCATTTTTGGAACCTTAGGCACGACCTGCGAACAAATTTTTTATTACTGTTATTTGTTTACTTTTTTTACTCTTATAGTTACTGTTATTGGTTTATTTTTTTATTGTTATTTGTTTCTTGTTTTTACTGGTATTTGTTACCGTTATTCATATTTGAATTCTTGCAATTATTTATAGTTGACACTGTGCGTTACGGGTCATATATATGACTAAGTTTTTTAGTGTCAAAGAAATTATATACAACTGAGTTAAAAAAAAGTACAAAAAGTAGAAAACAATTTAGTGTGAAAAGCTCAGCTTGACTTATGTACTCACAGCAAATGTGCCATCAATGAAGAGAGCATCCGCCTTTCCAAGTTCTTGAAGTAAAACACTTGACGAGAACAGGAGGCCACACGAATCGTTTGCCTTGGCGATTCCCTGATAAAAACCTTTTACCGGCTTGTAATTCTGCAGGAACTCATCAAGTTCTGCTAATGAGTGAGGCAATCTAGGTCTCGAACACACACGAGCCCGCTGGAGACGACTCCTTACCTCACGGTATGACACATGTTGTCCTACACTCGGATGGCTGAAAAAATGAAAGAAATAATACTAGAGATATTGCAATGCTCCATAAGAAAACAGAAACTATAGCCTACCTTCGACAAAATTCATCAAAGATTTGTTTTGGAGGAACCAGAGTCTCTTTTGCCTTGACGATCATCTTCTGTATCAACTTTTTTTTATTCCTCAATGTGACATCGGGTGGATGGTTATGATTCTTTTGTTGAAGAATGCCGTTTTGGTCGCGGGATAGAATTCCAGTACATCTTGTCGTACTTCTTGTCGAGCATCGAAAAATGTTCGTTAATTTATCCAAGGCATAGGAGTAACCTTGATAAATGTATACCAAACTTCGTGGGTGTTTTCCAGGCACTTTCACAAGTCGGTCCATTTTCGCGTATCGACTCTAAAACCACGTGAAAATACATGTAAATAGAAGAAAAAAAACATCGAAAACAATCTACCGACACTCAATATCATCTAAGATTCCTAATCGTAACTTATCGCAAAACTTTTTTCTCACTTGTGAAAATGTCCGAGATGTCAAATATCCAAGAGAGCGTGAGTTCGAGCGTGCATGAATTGGCTTATCGTTTGTAGTGCGCAACAATGTAGGGACAGGAAATAATGTTTAGAAACTCTGCTCGGAACTTTGAAAGCAAATTAAAACCAAAAAGGTATAATATCGCCGGACCAGGATCCAGGTAACAAAAAGACACCAGTTTTACGATAAAGTTATCTAACATGGTGGCCGTTTTTTCCCCGAAAAGAAATTCCCTGACTTTTCCCTGACTTTTCACTGACCAATTAAAAATGTTCCCTGACCAAACTTCTAACGACTTCTATTAAGAGAAATTATTGATGCAAATGAAAATGCCTAATTATTGTATTAATGTTTAATTCTATTTTTTTCGAAATGTTCCATATTTTTTTTGAAGGCTCCCTTTTATGTATTTCTTATTTGTTTATACAAGGTTCGGCAACAATTTACTTTTTCCCTGACCAATTTTGAAATTCTCTGATTTTTCCCTGATTCCCTGACCAAGATTTTGTTTCCTTGACTTTTCCCGGTTTTCCCTGACCGCAGCCACCATGTCTAAATGACTAATATCCGCCTGAAAGTTACCCATAAGTAATTTTTCCTCTTTTTCGTAGGTAGTGTCTCTGCTAGTTGTGTGAGAACACGAACACCGGTTAAGAGCATATGCAATACCGCCGTCGGCAACAAAAACTGTAATCAACTTTCCTCACGGATTCTGGCATGCACGGTCAAAAGAAATGTCTCATTGGAGGCCGAGATGATATCCATTTCCGATGAGACTCTTCTTTTGACCGTACCTGCGAGAACCGGCAAGAAAAGTTTGTTAGCTTTTTTATATCGTCTAAGCCCAGGATTAACGAGGAGGAAGGCATTTTACATTATGTCATCCATTAATTTAGCTTTTTCAATAGGAACAAGCTAACGCCTGTCTCGAGGTCCAGAGACATCGAGATGAATAGAATATGCGAGGTTAAAACGAGATTAGAAAGATTTTATGTATTCACATTTTTCACAATAAAGCCTAGATCGCAGCAAATGCAAGGAAATGAGAACAGAAGTTCGAAAGAATCGAACCGTGTCAGGCCATGAAGATTGAATTTTATAACTAACCCGTTTTCAGAACGACGTAAAAATCAATCAATGATAAAATCAATTCGGTCAACCGTACTCCCGTCCAAACAAAGATGTTAGTGAAAACAAGGAACCAACGACGAGGCCGGGCCGTTTAAAAGTTTAGCAGCAAACTGATGACTAATAGTAATAGTCGGATTGCATTGCCCAATACGCGTTCAGTTCGTGTAATAGCTCACAGAAGATACCATCGAGATGGACATAATGCGAGATTGTAGAGTGATCAGGCACGGATAGGAGCAACAACCAAGAAGAAATCATGAATCCACAGAGAATCGAGATTCTCCAGGAGAGACCTTTGACGAATGTTCTGTCGAAGATCATCTTCTGGTTTTCTTGTGTTAAGAGCATGTGAAACACCTCTGTCCCCGTCCATCGCGGTCTCATTCGCTATCAAAAACTGTGATCAACTTTTCTTACGCGTTCTCGCATGTACGGTCAAAATAAAAGTCTCATCCAAAGCGGACATCATCTCGGCTACCGATGAGACTTTTCTTTTGACCATACATGCCAGAATCCATGACAAAAGTTGGTTACAGTTTTTGTCACCGAACGCGGTATTGCACATCCTCTTAACATGATTTCATGCAGCAAAAATATATTGTTTCGGGGAAGTGGGAAATAGACACACACTACACTCAGAAAAATCAAACATTCAATTTTTTTTACACAAAGCACGCGGTTCAAAAAAATCTCACCAGATCATACACTAATATCTGATGTTGTTGAATAGTGGTTTTCCGTCAGGTCACTATATTGGTCACTTCGAATATCACCTTGCATAAACACATCTAGAATTTAAAAAAAAAGTTATTATTAGACAAACATACAAGGAAACTTTTTTCATGTTAGATTAGATATCTCGCCATACATTTTTTCGCTATATAAAAAAATCCCTGGTCGTTAAAGAAAAAGTAAGAATATTGAGTTCTTACCGCGCTCAGCCAATGAAATTCACGTTCTTCTGATGTTGTCAGCGCCTTCCTTCTGCGACGCTGCTGGTTCGACCTTTTCATCGCTCTCAGAATTTGAACAATCTGATAGAACCAGCGTTCGAACTTTCGCGGAGATAGCTTTAACACTTGAACGGCCTCTAGCACGTCTCGATCGATTTAAAGATTTTCCGCGGGCTCGCCCCCTTGTCTGAGAAGCTCCAGCGGACGGTGAACCTGCGCGACTCGATGAAGTTCCTCGTATTCTGGTACCTCTCGAAGCTCGAGGACAACCTCGTAGACGACCTCGACTGCGATTAACTATTCCGCCACGCCGCCTCGGAGTTCCAGAAATCTCCGGCTGAGATTTGATATTCGGGTCACTTGACGTTCGAGGTATGCTCCGAAATCTTGCGGGCCGGCGACGTTGTCGAGTTGACAGATCTCTCGCATTTATCGGTTGCTTCGGAACCGAAGCACCTCCCTCCACACTTTGGACACTGTCTTTGCTGCTTTTTCCGTTGACGTCGTCCGCGTCGTCAGCGTTGGCATCATCGTCAGTATTGCCCGCGTCATCAGCGTCGTCAGCGTCGTCAGCATCGTCAGCGTCGTCAACATCGTCAGCGTTGCGAGCGGCGTCAGTCTGACAGTCCTCCTCCTCGGAAGAATCTATATCGTCGTCTTCCTCTGAACAATTTAAAACATTATTTTATTATATTATATAATTATAAACGGATTTTATAGTTTGACATTGATTCATGAAACGGTGGCAACGGACCTGGTATACTTTCAAACAGAGAATCGACGACAGTGTCCGTGATGGCCCACGAAATCTCGTCGTGATACTCAGAAAACCAATCGGCTTCATGATACTTATTAAAGGACCGGAGGAAGTCATGAAGAGATATTCTTGAAAAGGAATAAAATAGTTAATTTACATGATAAATAATATCTCTTTACAATACTCTTTAACTATAAACATCGAAAAGACACAGATCATGAGATTTGGTTGCTACAAAGATAGCATTCCAAACGAAGGAGCTTTGAATTTAGAAGTTAATTTGCAACAGAAAATAATTTTTTAATAAACAACGAAATGAACACCTTTTGATAGGAATGTAGAGCATTGATAGGGATATGAAGAAGTTTCTTGGTGCAATAGAGGATCTTGAAAATTAGATATATATTTATATTTATTATAACTACACGAATTGTTAGTTTATTTAAGAATTTTAGAATAAGCATTGGGGCCGCGAAGAAGCGCATAAGCGTTTAGGCGACCTGCTCATGCTTGGAAAGCAATACTAAACTATTAAAAAATGAAGTACCGTTAAGAATCTGAAGACTGTTACCGTAAAATGTAAAATGTATAATTTTACATGCGATGAGCATCCAATAAATTATTATTCTTAAATGTATTATTAAATATTACCTTCCATGGGTTAAACCACGTTGTTTTTCCCTGATACAGTTGTCTCTGGCCTGAACGTTGCGCAATCTTCGATGGCTCACGGTCTGTTTTTCTTCGATCTTCTCGATGACTGTGTCATGATCGGTGATCAGTTTTTTTAGTTTTCCTAGAAAGAAAAAAAATCTGAATAGCACTGTTTTGCCTTATTTGTTAAAAAATGTACTCGATTTTTATATTTTGTATTCACTGTATATATACCGAAGAACGTCCAAGAGTTGCCATGCACGCCGCCCAGTGCGGTCCGGACAGTCTTATAAATGGACTCGACTCCATCATTCGATTTAAAAATCCCTGGATGGTGATCGATTTTTCCTGCCAGCGGTAACCATATTTTCCGGAGATACGCCATGAAGGTGTGGATATCATTTGCTGCAAACTCTGTTCCGACATCATCGGCCTTTTTTTGCATCAAAGACAGTCCCTCGCTGAATCTATTTGACGGTGCTAGTGGCAAACTCATTGCCATCCACAGCAGCTCTTTGTCACACGTCATCAAATTGAAGTGTTTCCATTTCATCAACAACGCCTGGAAAAATCAAAATTAAGTAATTTCCAATTAAATTGAACACGATGTCTATAAACCATATTAATTATTTGTTTACCTGTCGATAGTGGAACCAGCAGCTGTGTCTGCGTGCGTCGGGGAAACGCGATTGAATAGAGCGCATAGTTTCTGCGCCATAGTCACTGACAACTGAAGTTACTTTATCGCGTAATGAAGGGACTTCTTCAAGAATTCTCGACCATATTGCCTCGTCGAGTTCGCGGGTGTCCAAAACAGAAACAATGATAGCTCCGATAATATCCTGTGGGAAGCGGAAAAAGATCAAATATAACATAAAACTTGAAAAATCTGAATAGAGTGAAAATAATTAGTGCCTTTTTACTTACAATGTTTGAAATTTGAACGTGGACGGTGAACACGCGCATAGTCGAGAACACTTTGCAAACAACCTCAAACAAACAGTATCATTTACTTAAGACCATGTTAAGAAGAGGCTAAACCCACTCTCGCTCGCTCTCACACGAACCCTCTGGCGCTGTCTCTCTCGCACTCGGCCGCTCACCGCACGTGTTTAGCCTCGCCTTAAGTCTAAAGTCTCCCCTTAAGGTGGGGGTAAAGATCAACATAACCTCGACATTTTTTAAATCCACTTTTCTCCGAAACGGTTTTCTAAAATTAAAAACAAATTGCGGGGCACACTACATTAATCACATATGCAGTGCACCCCGCAAATAGTTTTTCATTTCATACAATCATTTCGGCGAAAAATGGATTCGAATGCGAATGGACTCTGTCTCTCGCACTCACACGTGTTTAACCTTCCTTTAATTACTGTTGAAAAAAAAACATGAAATAATTACCATTTTGTTGAAAAATAGTCGTCGCGATTTTTCTAGCATCTTAATCAACTTCGGGGTCGCAAAGAATAGGCTGGAACTGTTGACTGCTTTGATGAGACCTTGATAAACGCCATCGAACGGCTTATAGTTGTCAAAGACGTCAGCCATTTCTTCAATTGAGTGCGGCATTGTCGGCCTCATCTTCACTCTTTCGCTGTCGATTCGTTGCTTCATATTTCTGTACGACAATTATTCGCCAACTGTTGGGTTTCTGTGAACACAAGTAAATAATACAAAATGTGATCGCTTATAATTTTCAATTCAATTAGAAATATTATTAACGTGATGTTAATAATGTTTCACTTACCGAGAACAAACTTTATCGTAGATGGCTCGTGCATCCATATCCGTGTCACGACACATCGTTATCATTTCGTCTATCATAACACGCTTCTCGGCAAGATCAGGATCTGGCGGATGACTGTGGGTTGTCACAATTATTTTGTCTTCGTCAATGTACGCTTTGCCCGAACAATGCGATGTATTACGGGTTGCACATCGGTATATATCAGATCCCCGCTTGTCTAAAGCATAAGAATACCCTTCGTACAAGTATACGAAAGTCCCGTCTTTCTTCCCCGGTAAGCGCAGCATCGCGGCCCTGTTATCTGTAACATCAAATTTAAGCGGAATTTTTTTTTTCATCCATTCTTATCACAGTTATTAACATTTTATTTAGAAATATAATCCAGGAAGGAAATCATGTCAAGGCGAAGTGCAACATGCTAATAAAACCAGAACCGTTTTCCATTTTTCTCAAAGAGGATTGAGGATTGATCATTTGAGAAAAAATTAAGAAAAGCCAACTCCGGTATCGTCAGTCCAAGTCGGCTCTTCTCAATTTGTTCCCAAAAGATCAATCCTCTTTGAGAAAAATGGGAAACGGTTTTGGTTTTATTAGCATTTTGCACTTCACCTTAAATATCCCGAGCACATAAAATTTTCTAGGTTAAGTCGCGTCCAAGGGAAAAGCATCATAAATACATAAATATTTTTCCCATAAAGCGGTAGGACCGAAACCGTAAGTATTAATTTAATAAGAATAACTCACCACGATCTAGAGTAGCTGTAAACCAGTTACGTCTCTCTTGTTCTCGCTTTCTACAGTTTTCTCTGCAGAAACGTGGGCACCAGTGGTCACACTCAAGCACAATGAAAATTTATAGTGACAATCGTAGCGCGGGTCTTCTTCTCTTTGCATCGCTGAGCGAACTGTCGCCGTGCCTCGTTCTTCTCGACTAGCCCGACGCCAAGGCTTCTTCATAAGACAGGTTGTCGCGCTTCTCGAACGTTCCATCCCGACGCTCGCCTCTGATTGGCCGAACTCCGCCAGCTCGCGACTCGCCTTGGTGAAGCCCGTAATGGCAGACTCGCCACGAACCACTTTACTCAATAAAAACTTTTTTTTTTCGCCCTGTGTTGGCTTGTCCCAGCACAAAGGATCTTTGTGGCAGCTCGAGCCTCTGACGCCTCTAAGAAGGGCCGCGAGGAGAGCAACTAGGGAAAGACCCCCACATTCTTCCCGCTTCAGTTATGGCGGCCATCTTGTGCTATTCATCGTCGAGTTTTCATCGATTTCACCGAGCGACTGGCTCTAGCTTTTGTCAGATCAACCTATTAATATGTAATAAAACAATATTTAGTCATATATCCTGCCCAACTCATTTACTGGACAATTACTTGAATATGTGGTACAATTAGAGATGTGCCGTGACGGTCATTTTTTGTAAGCATCAATTGACCAAACATGACCGTCAATTGACCGTCTTTTTTTATTTCAGCAAATGTTTATTGTAGATGGATAAAGTTAACCATACGACTTCAATAAAAAAATGGTAACTTATATCATTTATATCAATCGATTGATGGTAGTTTGATCAATTTTTTTTTTATATATAAAAAAATTGACCATAAAGTGGAACAAACATTAACATTTTTTTTTAGGAAGCGTCTATTGGGACCATACCGTGCACGGTATGAACACCGTGATACGGTCACGGTATAATTACATCCTCTGCGCAAGTATACCGTGATACCGTACACTGCCCGTCATTGATGCCTGGACCTGTTAATTGAGCGTGATTTTGTAGCCAGTAGTATGTTTCCTATCTAGCTCAATAGTTCATAGTTAATAAGTAAAAAGTGATAAAAATAAGTAAATTTTTATACCGTGCGGGTAATTACGAGTAATTAAAGTTCCGGGTTGCGCGATATTTTTTAAACAGAACCATAATTTGTGCTACGGTGAGTGTGTAAAATATATTCCGCGTTCTTTAAAAACTCTTAAAAGATTGAACATTTTTTTAAAAGTTATCTAATAAAGTCGCGATTTATTTCATTCTCGCTGGTAAATACTTATATGAATATTTGTCTAGTATTTTTACCATGAAATGTGTCGATCGTGTTTCGTGGTCTCCATAACCTCTAAGTTAATTACGGAGCTTTTTAAAGTCCGGTAAAATTTCCATTCCATTTAAAATTTCCAGTCCATTTAAAATATTAAGCTTAAAGCTATATTTAAAAAAAAAGTGACAGATAAAACAGTTTTTTTTTTATGGAATGCGAGGTGTGACGGCTTCAGTAGTTGTTTTAAAATGTGTTTTGTCTGCATCGCAAGAGCTGCCTCGCCGGCTAGGAGCACAGTCGATTATCATCTCGTCCAGGTAATCGTCTGCCGTCAAGCATTTTATTTATTTATTTATTTATTTAGATTAATTTAACGGGGACAAGACCCGTTTTATTAAATTAATTTTATTAAATTAATAATAAAAATTATAATTTCAAGTATTCAGTCGCGATCGATCGGTTCACAACAACATTGCGACTGTTTACAGAGAGATTTATATTCTGAGCAACGAAGCTAATCAATCTTCGAGGCAAAAAGCATCAACGTCCATAAATGGTCTCATAGAACTGCTGCGAGGGTCGAAGCCCAGACCAAGTCCAGCTCGGCGCCAACTCGTCGGTGCTTGGCGTGCCAATCGACAACTCGGTGATCAGGAGCTTCAGGTTTTTACTTCACTCGATGTATACGGAGCTCGTGCTAAATTTTATTTTTTCCCCTCAGGGTCCTCTGGCTCGTTGGTGAGAAAATCACTGGTTTTTAGGAACGCCAGGAATTTGCCGATAAGCGAAAAGATCTATTGTTCGAACGACAAAGTGGAAATCGGAGACAGGAGCTTCCCGTTCGCTTAGGCTACCAAGATAGTCGCGAATGGTGACAACGGTAATTCGCTCATGAGTCACTGGGAGAGCATTGAAAAGAGCGTCAATAATCAAGGAGTGTCGCTACAGTCTGGACGCCAGGACGGTGTCAAGCTGTAAGTAGACCGAGGAAGACATCGAGGAAGACATTGAGGCAGATAGCGAGGAAGTAATAATTTATATTAGAACCAGAATAGAACCAGATAGTAATACCGATCCGGGAATCCACGCTCCGATTTTGTGGTTAAAAAAATGTATATATATATATATTGTGACGTGGTACGTCACAAGCCTCTCCCCAAAATCGGCTCGAGTCCGCCGCTCACCCAACGCTAGACCCGGATATTTTTACGCTTTTTTTCTTCTATTTATTTTGTGTAAGATAGCATGTAAATTCCCGTTTTTTTCCCTCCCGTTACCCTTTTGTTTGAATGTGCGCGACTCGAGGACAATATCGACATTCCCCCCCCCCCCTCGACGGCCCACGATCAAGGAACAGCAAAGGAACGAGAGCCGACGTGCTGACGCCGAGGAAGGTAGGAGGATCGTGGACGAGGGGAAAAAGCCGCCAACAAGACCGTCCAAAAAGTCCGCCCGAAAAGCCCGTCGAAAAGCCCGCCGAAAAGCCGCCCGCCTGCCGCTCGCTGGGATCGCCGACGCACGGCATCGATTGACGATCCAGCGGGGCCCCTGTCGCCACCTCTCGCCGCCCGTCCATGACTCCGATTACCGACCGACGCTGACGCACAGGTGCTCTCGTTACCCCACCACCAGCGCCAACGTCGACGAAGAAGAAGACCCCGCCATGTCCCTTACTCTCCGAGCCGAGCGCGTGACGTGCGAACGTGTGTGTGAGATCGGGTGTCATTAGTTTAAGATTATTTGTTAAATATTGTAAAGAGTGACAGTCGAGAGCGAGTGTACAATTAGTTACGAATTTATAAGACGACTCGGCTGTACACCGTGGAACCCCGACTCCGTTGCGGAGAGAATAACCAGCCCTTAAGACGAATCAGAGATAGCCCAGGGACGCGATTTGGACCGACATGCGAAATTATATAACGACTGAGGCTGTCCACTGATTCGAGAAAAGTTTGTAACCGAGATCCAAGTGTGTTGAGTGAGTGAGCCCCGATCTTTTTCGTAAGTTTTTGCCCACATTTTTCTCAACCCGTTCGACCCGTTTTCCTTCCCCGAATACCCGTTATTTTTTGTAGAAATTATTATTGCAAGATTTTGCCTCGTGGTCGACACGTGGTCGGCAGTTTTGCACACGAGCAGAAAGTTATCGCGCGCGTGGTGAGCGGCGTAAAATTCGCTATAAGTGATAGTTTAGATTGTTACAGTTTTTTCCCATCCCTCCCATTAAGACTTTGAGACTTTTTTTTGTGTTAACGATTAATACCGAGGTAATATTGTAAGAAGCCGTTGATTCGTGTACCCTCCCCCTGAGCCCTCTCCCCTCTCCCGAGCTAGCTGGACTGTCCGTTGCGACAGAGAAGTTTTTTTCAAGTTGTGAGTTTTCAGTTTTGAGTAAAGTTTGTTTTGAGAGTAGATCCGTGCCGTTTGCACGATCTATTACGGTGCTACACCGTGAAAGTAGCTGGCGCCCA
The DNA here is from genome assembly GCA_917499995.1 of Ichneumon xanthorius. Lineage (NCBI taxonomy): Eukaryota > Metazoa > Arthropoda > Insecta > Hymenoptera > Ichneumonidae > Ichneumon > Ichneumon xanthorius. The sequence goes on from CAKJTD010000002.1 coordinate 1,291,238, forward strand.
TCTGAGTTCATATTTAGTGTATTGTTTGATTTTCGTGCAACATTTGTCTGACCAGCTCTCCCGTTAAGCCCCCTTAAACTACCCATAACTCCGCCAAATTCATTTCGAATATTTTCCCCTTTTGCGTCCCCCTTTAGTAGGGTTTATTGAATAATTTGAACCAATTGCATTTTTATTTTCTCCGAGATTATTGTTCAGAATTAAGTATTCGTTATCCGCCCCCCCCCTTTTGCGATTATATTCAGTTTGTCCCTTACCGTTCTTTTTAGTATTATTTAACCCCCGATTTATTATTATTATTATTATTTACCCTTCCCGCGACATTGTTATTATTGCTTCGCCCTCCAAGTCATTATTATCGCTAGTCCCATATTATTGGTAATCTCTCCCCAGTATTATTTTCATTTTTGGTTTTCTCTCTCTTCAACGTACCCGTAACGGCGTTGAAGCGACTGTTATTTTCATTTTCGTTTCTTTCTTCAACGTACCCGTAACGGCGTTGAAGCGACTGTTATTTTCATTTTCGTTTCTTTCTTCAACGTACCCGTAACGGCGTTGAAGCGACTGTTATTTTCTTTTGTTTTCATTTCTTCAACGTACCCGTACCGGCGTTGAAGCGACTGTTATTCTCGACCTTTGTTATTTACCGTTTTCTTTTGTATTTCATTACCGGCCGACCAGTATTGTTATTTTGCAGCTTATTTTTATTTCTGATTTTTGCTTTATCTCATTTTCTACTGTTTAACTTTTCTTTTTCGATCATTATTAAACGACTGTTATTATTGTCCCCGACGAGTACCATTATTTTGCTTGACCCTCCCCCTCCCCACCCGTTGCACGATTTTAGTCCCATTTTTAGTTTTGAAATTTACAAGTGATTTTTTCCCTCCCCACGGGGGAAAATAATAACATCACAATATATATATTTTGCAGCTACATCTTGAACGTGCCATTCAGCGATGATCAGATGGGTATAGTCTACGTGTGGATAGGATCTAAGTCGGACAGCGAGCACGCGAGACTGGTCCAGGAGATCGCCGAGTAAATGTTCAAGAATGTGAGACAATTAGATAGTTTAATTTTTTCAGATTTTCAAATCTTTAATTTTTTCATATTTTCAAATATTCAATTTTTTCACATTTTTAAATCTTTAATGTTTCACTTTTTAAAATCTTTAATTTTTCCAAATTTTAATATTTTTATTTTTTTCTAAAATATATAACTTTTTTGAAATTCACAGATTTTGAACGAAGGAGAGGAGCTCTTCGTTCAAACGCCGTCATTCAACGCCGACAACGGCGGGCAAGTGTTTCTCTGGCTCGGAGCTCGCTGCTCCGAGGTCGAGATCGAACTCGCCTACAAATCGGTGTAAGTCTACATCCAGCATTTGCGGGTAAACAACCCGAGAAACCGAGAAAACTGTTTCTCATCACGAAGGGCAAGGAGTCTCGACGATTCTCGAAGTGCTTCCACAGCTGGGGCGTGCACAAGAATCCTCAGGAGTAAAAAAAAACGAATTGTTTTCTCATCGAATCGTAGTCTTCATGTCCGGAGAGTTCTAGCTTATCGACAGGAAAATTTTTACCGACCGAAAGAAAAAAAAATCGAAAAATCTTCATCTTTATGGGGCGTATAAATTCTTACGAAACGCCTTGGGAGCGCGTTATTTCACCGTGTTTTTTTTTTTAATCTAGAAAAACATTTTTTACGAAGCAGAAAAAAAATCAAACTAACCAAATTTTTTATCCTTTACCACGAAAAAAACGTAATAAAAAAATATATGGGGCATTTCGTGCCATTTTGACCTGGGTCTGACCCTTCCCATCTTGCATTGGGTGAACGATTTTTATATGGCTGAACTGACTCTCAAAAGCACTCCGATATTTTTTTTCGATTTTTCCGGATTGTTTATTATTTATAATTAAAAAAAGGAATTTATTGATCGGCGCAATTAAAAAATCTGAATAAATTCTTCAAAATCATGTGTCACAAATAAGAATTTTTAAGACTTGAGCCGGAGTGAGCCGAGGTTGACTTCAATTTTTCCGATTTTTTTTTCGTAAAAACCGTGAAAAAAATATTAGAAGAAAAAGTCAGTCGATTACGGACTATCCATTACACGGGCTATGCATTTTATGGGCTTGACCATTTTTGTATGCAACACTGGATTTTTGACAATTTTTTCAGATTTTTCGATAGAGATTCTTTTTTAAACTTAAATAAATGAAAACTTCGGGAAAACCTGAAAAATTCTCAAAAATGCAGAAATGCATATAAAAATGGTCAAACGATCTTCCATAATCGACTTATTTTGTTTTCTAATTCTTTTCATCGTTTTTTTGGAAAAATAATTCGAAAAAATAGAAGTTGATGTCGGCCACTTCGGCTGAATCTTTAAAAAAATTTATATGTGACGCATAATTATTATTCAGAATTTTTTCAGATTTTTAACTTTGCGCCGATTAATAAATTCCGTTTTCTAATTACAAATAATTATTTTTAAATCTCAAAAAAATCCGTCTGCTTTAGAGAGTTAGTTCAATCATATATAAAATCCCGGGCTGAATCCAATATGTGTAGGGATAAACCCAGTTTGATTTGGTATAATAATAGTAGTTTTCGATACAAGTGCGATTAAACTTCTTCTGACGCGTGTGACTGCAGCACGAGCCGAAGGCGAGTCCTGCAATCGAGTCTCACATGAGTCTCACACGAGTCACGATCGACATCTTCCTGGTGTCTTCCACGGTGTGTTCCTCGTTGTCTTCCTCGGTGTCTTCCTCGGTGTCTTCCACGGTGTCTTCCACGGTGTCTTCCACGGTGTCTTCCTCGATGTCTTCCTCGGTGTCTTCCTCGGTGTCTTCCTCGGTGTCTTCCTCGGTGTCTTCCTCGGTGTCTTCCTCGGTGTCTTCCTCGGTGTCTTCCTCGGTGTCTTCCTCGGTGTCTTCCTCGGTGTCTTTTGGAAAATGTATATTACTAGTGGCCATTTTAAAAAAATGTGTATGTCAGTTTCGGTGAGATATATACATATATTCGTGCATATCCACATAGCATGGAAATATTTTTGAAAGATTTCAACAATATTGTTTTGAAAGACGGAAAATATTTTACCGATATTCAACAATATTTGTAAAATGTTTTAAAAACATTTTGCAAACACTTTTTTGTCCAGTCATAAATGTTACATTGAAATGTTTCCGAAATGTCAAAGATTGCATCACCAGGCCGATTTGCATATACAACCCGCATAGAACACGGAAACAATCGTAGAAATATTTCGATGAAACATGAAATAAAAAATATTTCAACATTTTTATCTCTATGCTTCAGAAACATTTCAGATGTGTTGAAAGATTAAGTATGTTTCTGAAATATTTGAGAAACGTTCTATTGGAATATCTTTATAGAATATTTCAAAATATTATTTTCATATATTTCAGAAATGTTTCGTAAGATTTGAAAGATCGAAAATGTTTCTAAAATTATTTCAAAATATTGCGTGCTACATGGGTAGTGAGTAGTTTTTTTTCTTTCTGAACCGATTCCAACGCAAACGAAAACAGTTATCAAACTACATGTTATTTCGTACGTCGCCCGCGATATGCATAGTTTCATTTTTTATAAATGGGTCAACACAACCTGTAAATGTTCTGGAAATTGTCCTTGAATGTCCTGGAAATTCGTACGGACTTTTTACTGGACACCATGTATAAGCCCAGATAGAAAAACGTGCCGTGCATTCGCCACGCCGTGCAGTCACAATATCGTCATGTGCGTCCGCACGTGACGATATTGTGACGGCACGGCGTTTTGATACCAGAACCTGCTTGCACAGTTCCATGCTGTGCCGTCATAATATCGTCACATGCGGACGTACACGTCTGTATTGTGCCGGCACGACGTCCAGGTCCGTGCTATTACCGAGTCAATGCCGTGCCGTCCGTTGTCTCTATTACTCTTCGACTATGACGTTACGGCCTTCTTCCGTAATCTCTGGCTCCGGTTGGTTTACACATTTCAAAAAACGAAGGGTCTACGTTATTGGATCCTACGACGACGAGGACCGGGTCAATGCCGGTCAAAATTCAGAGTATTTAATTGTATTTTAATGGATTCATGCATTCAACATTGATTTGCTGGTGAATTTTTCCAGCTGAGAGAGTCGAATCAACGCTGCTATAAACAAGAACGCTAACTTCCTGGAGGAAAACGATATTTTCGTGCCCTCCAACGATGACGACGATTGACATACGTCCCAATCCTTCGATGCGCACGTAGTCAAAGGTAATTCCGACAAGAGTTTTTTTTTAGAATTGTGATTTTAAAAAAATCGTATTTTATTCCATTTTATTTTTTAATTTAGTAAAGTTATTGAAAGTAAATGGTGAGCATTTCAGCGAGGACAATCGAGAGGACGAGAAATGACGGAGGAGAATCAGCAAACGGAAAGCAGCAGCAGCAGTAGCACGAGGAGCAGTCCTTTGGTGCAAGCAGAGACACAGGCGAGTACGCCGGACTTTCCTGCAAAAATCCGTGATATCAAAAAGGAAAAATGTCGAGCCATGACCAAAGTAAGTCGCCCCGCGTGTTCGGACGCTCCGCTTTATTCGCCAAACCTTTCGGTTCAGGCGCGGTTGCGACGGTCAAAATCTCGTCGAGAGGGTAACTGAGTGAATCGGAGTCATCGTCGATTCGTCCTCCGCAAATTTCGAAGATAAATTTTTGCAATGAAAAATTTGCCTATTTATCTTTATCGAAGATTTTTTAATCTCGACGGATTACTCTTTTTACACGTCACAATTTAAATACATTACAGGGAACAGCGGTGACTTAGATCGTGACCACGCATACGATCGATGGCGCACCGTCTATTAGAATTCATATTTTTTTTTTTTTTAAACTTGAAATACAATTTATTTTGCAAGTCGTGATACGTCGATTGCCTCCGTCGATGAATCAGACTCGATTCGTAGGGCGGATATCTCCGTTGCCGGAGCACGACTATCTGTACTTCGTAAAGGCGGATATGTCGCTCGGTCGATACGCCTTCTCCCGGGCGTACATAAATTTCACGGATCGGCGAGACATATTCGTATTCAGAGAGAAATTTGACAATTACGTTTTCGTCGACTCGAAGGGTACGGAGTATCCGGCGGTTGCGGAGTTCGCGCCTTTTCAGAGATTAACGAAGAAGAGGGTGGGCAAGAAGAAGGATGTCAAGTGCGGTAGCGTCGAGACGGATCCTTGCTATGTCAGTTTCTTGGAGAGCCTGCGGAATCTCAAGCCGATTCGGCCGTTGCTCGATCAAAGACGGAATATTCTTATCGACCTGCCGACAGTGAGTAACGGTTAAGCGGGGCAAAATGGACTGTGTCCTCTGTACGAGACAAGACTTTTTTCGTGCCATGAAAAGGTGGTAAAAACGGTCCATTTTGGCCCGCTGTTTGCTAAACTCAATGACGAAAACGAGTATTGTTTTTTTTTTTTTGTATGAATTTTGTGCGCAACCACAATTTATACATTTTTTTATTGTTTTTCTTTTATAAATTATTTATTCTTTTGCAGATACTCGGAAGAAGGTAACGATGACGCCGCTTCTTGAATACGGAACGGAAGCGAGAGAAACAGAGACTAAAACACGAGAAGCGGGAAGAACGGCGCCGTCGAGATCTTGAGAGACGCCGGGCGAAGGATTAACTGACGATATCGAAGGTGATTAATGTCGGTTTCCAGTATTTTCAATATTTCACCACTTAAATGACCAAATTCAATTCCCGCACTAGAATTATCGGGATACAGTCGAGCGAAAAATATTAGCGGGAAAATATTATTCAAATTATTCGACATAACGGTGATTTCTCGAAAGTTTTTCGCGCGTAAATTCTAATGGTTTTTTCGTCTTATAACGTTAACTGTGCGAGTTCAATATTCATATTCTTTAAACGAGTCAAATGACAATTGCCTCGATTACATTTTACGATTAAGCTCGTGCGAATAATGAACTAAAATCGCCGAAGGCCATTCAAGGTCATCGTCAGAAAAAGTAAATAAAACAAGCGTACTGCAATAGGCGCAACCTTTCGACGATTTATTTATACAAAGTTTTACACAACGTGATAATTACATATCCAACGTATTTTTTATAGTTATGTTAATTATAATCTGTTTGTAGGATATTAATAAAATTGAAGAAAAAAATTGTTGGCGACTTCAATCTCGGAAATAACGATGCTTGCAAGCGTGCAAAAGATTTTTCGAGAGTATTTTTCGTTGCGCGTAAAAGCGCACTGTGCGCTTCGTCGAATCTCATCGTTTACCAACTATAAAAAGATTAATGAGAAAAAAAAACGTTTCGGTGAAAAAAAATACAAACGACGGCATTTTAAACACAAAGTAAGAAAACGTCGGACAATGACGGTTCTTAAAAATATAAAAAATAAAAAATACGATATTTTTAGTCGCGATGAATTTCTGTTCTTGGATGGAATTCGTGAGTCTGATAATCCCACTTCTACGCTATTTGGACCATTAGACAAAAATATAATTCATACTTCCCGCCAGAGCCGTGTGTACGGAGAAAAAATAATAAACCATGAAAGTAAAAATCTTGGTAAGGCGTGCTTTTAGTTTCGCAATTTTTAAATCGCTTCTCTTTGGCGGGTTTTTTTTTCAGCGGAATGAAAAAAATCTTGCTTACGTCTTAGTTTTACATTTATTTTATTACTTTTATTGTTACGAAAAATATCATTTTTTTCGCAAGTCGGACGGACTACTGGGGAAGATAACTCTACTTAAAGAACTACGATTCTTGGTATTCGTCGACGAGGGACGTACCGAATGGACGGCGCCGATTAATCGACGGGACGAGAAGACGCCGTAGCGTTGAATTTCTCGAAACAGGTATGAGCTCATATATTTTTTATTGGCATTCGAGAGTCCATAAAAAGCCTATGATTTAATATATATCAAACTGTGCTCTACGAATTCACCAAGTAATTTTTTAAAAGATTTGACCGATTGGAAAATTAGCCCATTGTTCAGTCGGCACATTTTTTCCCATAAATAAACTGCTGCAATTTTAAACGGCCAAAACTATTTAAAAAAATCGTCTTGGTGAATTCGTATACTAACGATTGAGGAACAAAATGAGCCGTGGTACATTAAAATTGGTTGAAAAATAAGGTATATCCTTTGAAAAAACTCAACGAGAATGTATCGTCATGGAAATTTGCATTTATCAGTGTATGTACTTGCAAGAATACCGTTATCAATAATTTCCTCGATTGAGGACTCATGCAGTAATACAAATCGACTTCCGTTATTTTTAATAAACGCATAATATTTTGGGTAACAATTGTGAATGTTTAGCGCCCGTTTGACTAGTGTCCCGTGCAGCTGCTACCTTAAATTTACTTAATTGATATTTTCTAATTTTTGTCTTCGCAGTTCGTCACACAGGTAGCCACAGTTATAAATTTGAACAGTTATAAATTTGATAACGAACATCGCCATGCAAGATTTCCTGGCTCACGGTGGCCTCGGAAATTTCATAAACAGACTAGATATGGAGATAAATGTCTGCAAGAAGGAACATCCGTTCGAGATCGAGCCAACGTTGTTGCCGATTCAAGACTTGCTGTTGGCGGCAAGGGACCAAAAGTTTATCGACAATCCCAAGTATATTCGTTTTTGTTGTGTTTTTCGCAAAATAAATTCTGTACTTTTAACAAATTTTTTTGGCCCTGTTTCTGAAGTTCTTTGCGTTTTTTGAGTTGTGCGTTGCTCGATGTTTCTTCGGTTCGTTCGGATTCGACATTAGCTTCCTTTGCCGTTGCACAGCTTTCCGATCGGTGTCACTCGGACTCTCCGATTATCTTGAGCAAAAATATAAAGAAGCATTCTTCCTTGGCTTCCCAGGGCATGCTCGACGTCTCGGAGGATTCTGGCAGATTTGCAGATTTTTTCAAATACACGACCGCCTCAAGGACCTCTTCCGTCAGGAGCAACGGACGTACTTTCTCGAATTCGATTGACGGATCCATTTCCGGGGCTTCGGCTGCTTCCTCCGGTTCTTCATCTGCGAATAACGGTCTTTGTTTAACGTTGCACATAAGATTATCGATGATAAGCATCGCTATTACAAACGTATTGTACCCGAAGAATAAGAAGAATCTTCGTGATCCTTATGTTTGGACAAAACTTGCGTTATCGCTTTCCGTATATCCGGAAGTAGAGCGTTCCAGAGCTCTGATCTTTCACCGTCACCGGCAGTGCTCCAACTGGCGATCGATACTTTGAGTTCCTTCAATTTCGCCTTGGCTTCTTCGAGTTGTGTAGCAAAATCTGCTTTGTTAAGCTGCGATTGGTGGTGGTGTTATTATTATTATTATTATTATTATTATTCTTACGATATTCCATCAAGCGAAGAAAAAGTTATAGAGGATACCTTGAAGATATAGAAGATATAGAAGATACCTTGGCTGCGAAAGGATTGCCTTGGAGCATAGCTCGGAACAGCTGGAGCGCTTGTTTACGAACGTTGGCTCTCGTATCTTCGAGACGCATCGCGGCCGCTTTGAGCAGGCTGCCGTGTTTCGCGAGTGGTATAGCGCCTCGACACCACAAACGTTGACAGACTTGTTCGGTACCCGGAATGCGATTGCTTATCGGAGTTTGCATCTGGGAACAATGCGACGTGCGATAGAAAAGAACCAAAGGGAAAGCATTGTCCCTGTCGCTTGAGATCTTTTTGCATATATAATCTTCTATGTAGCAAGACAGCGAAGACAGAAGATAGACATACATTTTGGTGATGCAGAGGTAGCGAGGTGTCTCTACCGGACTTATCTCTCCGCCTCTCTCAAATATAGTGTCGATGTCAGCGGTCGGGTACTCGGTGGCTGTAAGTTTTGGCAAGCATGCGTTAAAACATTGCAAACATTTTTGTTGGTGTATAGGATCAATTTGAACTTACCCTCGAGTATCCTCTCGAACGCTCTCGGCGTTATGGGAGAGTCAACCTTGTTGCCGTGCACCAATACAGAGAAGAACGTATCAAAATGCTGCGAGATAAATTGTGGACCATCTTTGTGCAGGACGATCCTTGTAGCTGCAAATGTTGTATTATAAATATTTGGTGAATTTTTGGGCGTTACTGAAACTACTGAGCGAATAGTTACCGTCGAGTGCCTGGCGCAACGCGACCGGAGGCACGATCTTTTCGACATTGTAACAGACCAGCCTTAGATTCCAGGAGCTCGTGCTTTTCCAGAGGTATCACGAATGCTTCGACTCCTAATTCGCCCATCGTAGGTGTTCGTAGAGTTTCGCCTGTTGCACTGTGTTTCGGAACTGCTCTCGACCGAAGCTCAAACTTTTTTTACACGTAATTTGGGAGGGATAAAAAGAATTGTATTCAGAACTTTGGCGGCTAGAATCAGCGACGTCTACAGCGATGTACACATAAAATATGTATTTACCTCGTCTTATCTAATTTTTTTTTTGGAAATTACGCGACCGAACGCGTATTCGTTTTTGTCCCGCTAGGCATTTCCGGTTCAGGGCGCTCTGGGAGTACTCTACGATCGTTCGGAGTACAGGTTTACTCTCGTAACGAACAGACCTAATGAAAATCCGACTTAGGACGACTTTTTTTCTTTTCTGATGATTATAAATATATCGCACGTGCAGCGAGCGCAAAACCGTCATTTTTCCACCGAGTGAAGTAAAGTAAGTTTCTTACCTTTATTGATCCACTTCATTTATGAGGATACGAAAATAAAATTGTTCAAATCTGACACCAGATAGCCCATATATGTTCAAATATGATTAATATATGATCAAATAAGATTATAATATGCTCAGATATAATGTCACACAAGGAATACGAGATTATATATATATATATATTTTTTTTTTATTTGCATTTTCTCCACCCGTGCAGGCGCATCCGCGCCTATATACAGGGTCGGCCCGGGTCAGTAGCCAGTCCCCCCTTGCGGCCGCATCCGACTTCCTCCTCTGTATCGCATTTGCCATGACATTTCTGCCATGGGCATAGGGAAACTGCGGAAAACCTATGCCGATACAGCCGGTCTCGGGTTCGATTCCTAGCGTCGGAGCTTCGTCGCGTTTCACCGAGAATGTAAACATGGACTACAGCTATATACATCCGACACTCACACTTAGAGTTATCACGTGCGAGTGACCGATGTATATATCTGGAGCTTCGTCCCGCCCATATTTTTATTCTTGGCGAAACTACGAAACCGGGAATCGAACCGTCGACCTGCCGATGCTTTTGTCTAGAGGCGAGCACGCTAACCACTAGACCACCGCACCGGTTACGAGATTATATATTATCAGATATGATTCATACGTAATCAGATATGATCATTTTTTACAACATGCATTGCAATGACGTGCGTAATAAGTAAACAGAACACACACATATATACCATGCACGCAAAATATACCGTCCACGGATTATACACTATTTGCAAGATACACACCGTCCACGGGATATGTATCGTCCACGAGTGATATGCCATCCACGGGATATGCAGCATCCACGGGATATATACCATGCACGTGAAATACACTGCCCACGGGATATATACCATGCATGCAAAATATACGGTCCACGGATTATACACCCCTGTCAGAAATCACCGAGGAAAATGAGGGTAAACCGACGGTCGGTTTCGGACACTTTCTCGAGGGTTTTTGAGCCCAAACCGACGATAAAAATGTTACCTTTTGATCGTCGGTTCATCCTCTATTCATCATCGGTCACATTGAAACCGATGCGATCGAGAATGCACGGCTGCGAACATCGGTTTACTCTCGGTGAACCCTCGGTCACGTCGAAACCGACGATTGTGAAAAAGGCTGCGATCGTCGGTTTATGCTCAGTGAACCCTCGGTCGCATCGAAACCGATGCGATTGAGAATTCACGGCTGCAAACGTCGGTTAACGCTCGGTGACCCCTCGGTCACGTCGAAACCGACGATTATGAAAAAGGCTGCGATCGTCGGTTTACGCTCGGTGAACCCTCGGTCGCATCGAAACCGATGCGATTGAGAATGCACGACTGCGAACGTCGGTTTACTCTCGGTGAACCTTCCGTCTGATCGAAACCGATGATCTAGGTTTACCTCGGTTCACCGTCAGGAACCCTCGGAAAAGTGTCCGAAACCGATGATTCGGGAACCCTCGGTAGTTTCTGATAGAGACTATTTACAAGATATACACCGTCCACGAGTGATATGTATCGTCCACGAGTGATATGCCGTCCACGGGATATGCCGTCCACGAGTGATATGCCGTCCACGGGATATGCCGTCCACGAGTGATATGCCGTCCACGGGATATGCCGTCCACGGGATATGCCGTCCACGGGATATGCCGTCCACGGGATATGCCGTCCACGGGATATGCCGTCCACGGGATATGCCGTCCACGGGATATGCCGTCCACGGGATATGCCGTCCACGGGATATGCCGTCCACGGGATATGCCGTCCACGGGATATGCCGTCCACGGGATATGCCGTCCACGGGATATGCCGTCCACGGGATATGCCGTCCACGGGATATGCCGTCCACGGGATATGCCGTCCACGGGATATGCCGTCCACGGGATATGCCGTCCACGGGATATGCCGTCCACGGGATATGCCGTCCACGGGATATGCCGTCCACGGGATATGCCGTCCACGGGATATGCCGTCCACGGGATATGCCGTCCACGGGATATGCCGTCCACGGGATATGCCGTCCACGGGATATGCCGTCCACGGGATATGCCGTCCACGGGATATGCCGTCCACGGGATATGCCGTCCACGGGATATGCCGTCCACGGGATATGCCGTCCACGGGATATGCCGTCCACGGGATATGCCGTCCACGGGATATGCCGTCCACGGGATATGCCGTCCACGGGATATGCCGTCCACGGGATATGCCGTCCACGGGATATGCCGTCCACGGGATATGCCGTCCACGGGATATGCCGTCCACGGGATATGCCGTCCACGGGATATGCCGTCCACGGGATATGCCGTCCACGGGATATGCCGTCCACGGGATATGCCGTCCACGGGATATGCCGTCCACGGGATATGCCGTCCACGGGATATGCCGTCCACGGGATATGCCGTCCACGGGATATGCCGTCCACGGGATATGCCGTCCACGGGATATGCCGTCCACGGGATATGCCGTCCACGGGATATGCCGTCCACGGGATATGCCGTCCACGGGATATGCCGTCCACGGGATATGCCGTCCACGGGATATGCCGTCCACGGGATATGCCGTCCACGGGATATGCCGTCCACGGGATATGCCGTCCACGGGATATGCCGTCCACGGGATATGCCGTCCACGGGATATGCCGTCCACGGGATATGCCGTCCACGGGATATGCCGTCCACGGGATATGCCGTCCACGGGATATGCCGTCCACGGGATATGCCGTCCACGGGATATGCCGTCCACGGGATATGCCGTCCACGGGATATGCCGTCCACGGGATATGCCGTCCACGGGATATGCCGTCCACGGGATATGCCGTCCACGGGATATGCCGTCCACGGGATATGCCGTCCACGGGATATGCCGTCCACGGGATATGCCGTCCACGGGATATGCCGTCCACGGGATATGCCGTCCACGGGATATGCCGTCCACGGGATATGCCGTCCACGGGATATGCCGTCCACGGGATATGCCGTCCACGGGATATGCCGTCCACGGGATATGCCGTCCACGGGATATGCCGTCCACGGGATATGCCGTCCACGGGATATGCCGTCCACGGGATATGCCGTCCACGGGATATGCCGTCCACGGGATATGCCGTCCACGGGATATGCCGTCCACGGGATATGCCGTCCACGGGATATGCCGTCCACGGGATATGCCGTCCACGGGATATGCCGTCCACGGGATATGCCGTCCACGGGATATGCCGTCCACGGGATATGCCGTCCACGGGATATGCCGTGCACGGGATATGCCGTCCACGGGATATGCCGTCCACGGGATATGCCGTCCACGGGATATGCCGTCCACGGGATATGCCGTCCACGGAATATGCCGTCCACGGGATATGCCGTCCACGGGATATGCCGTCCACGGGATATGCCGTCCACGGGATATGCCGTCCACGGGATATGCCGTCCACGGGATATGTCGTCCACGGGATATGCCGTCCACGGGATAGGCCGTCCACGGGATATGCCATCCACGGGATATGCAGCGTCCACGGGATATGCAGCGTCCACGGGATATGCCGTACACAGGATATGCCGTCCACGGGATATGCAGCGTCCACGGAATATACACCGTTCAATAGATATATACCGTCCATGGGATATACACCTTCCACTGGATATACTGCGGTTGCTAGATATACACGGGATGTATACTATGTATGAGAAATATACCGTCCACGGGATACATACTATCCACGAGAAATACACCGTTCACGGGATACATACTATCCACGAGAAATACACAGAATACGGGATATATATCATGAACGGGAAATACACCGCGCACGGGATATATACCATGCACGAGAAATACACCGTTCACGGGATATATACCAAGCTCGCGAAATACACCGTTCACGGATTATATGTATACCGTGCCATATGTATACCGTTCACAAGATGTAGACCATCCACGGGATACGTATCGTCCACGGGATACCTATCGTCCCGGGATACGTATCGTCGACGGGAGATATGCCATTCACGGAAATATGCCATCCACGGGATATGCACCGTCCAATAGATATACACCGTCCACGGGACATACCCCGTGCACGGGATATACAACGTTCGCGGCACATATACCGTCTACGGGATATACAACGTTCGCGGCACATATACCGTCTACGGGATATACACCGTACATGGGATGTACAACGTTCGCGGGGTGTATACCGTGTACGGATGTATCCCGTGCACGGTATATTTACCTACGGGCCGCAATTATACCGTATCCGTGTACGGTATATCGTATACACCGTCTACGGTGGATACCGTAACCACGGTGTAGTGCGAATAGACACTTCGATTTTTTATTGGGTTTTACCCGCAAATATTAATAATATTCAGGCTCTATTGAGATTACGCAATGCTCGTGTGCACTACCGCACACGACACTATGGCGATGCACTATGGCGATGTGCATAAAAACACTGTGCACTATCGCGTTATACAGAATATCTGACGGTCACCATTTGGGTCGGGCGATACTCGTGTGCACTATCGCGATGTGCACCATCGCGATGTGCACAATATCTGACGGTCACCATTTGTGTCAGACGATACTCGTGTGCACTACCGCGATGTGCACAATATCTGACGGTGACCATTTGAGTCGAGTGATTTTCGTGTGCACTATCGCGATGTGCACAAAACCGCTGTGCACTATCGCGATGCGCACAATATCTGACGGTCAATATTTGGGTCAAGCGATACTCGTGTGGACAGTATCTGACGGTGACCATTTGAGTCGAGTGATTCTCGTGTGCACTATCGCGATGTGCACAAAACCGTTGTGTACTATCGCGATGCGCACAATATCTGACGGTCAACATTTGGGTCAAGCGATACTCGTGTGCACAATATTTGACGGTGACCATTTGAGTCGAGTGATTTTCGTGTGCACTATCGCGACGTGCACAAAACCGCTGTGCACTATCGCGATGCGCACAATATCTGACGGTCAATATTTGAGTCCAGCGATACTCGTGTGGACAGTATCTGACGGTGACCATTTGAGTCGAGCGATTCTCGTGTGCACTATCGCGATGTCCACAAAACCGTTGTGTACTATCGCGATGCGCACAATATCTGACGGTCAACATTTGGGTCAAGCGATACCCGTGTGCAAAATATCTGACGGTGACCATTTGAGTCGAGTGATTCTCGTGTGCACTATCGCGATGTCCACAAAACCGTTGTGTACTATCGCGATGCGCACAATATCTGACGGTCAACATTTGGGTCAAGCGATACCCGTGTGCAAAATATCTGACGGTGACCATTTGAGTCGTGATTCTCGTGTGCACTATCGCGATGTGCACAAAACCGCTGTGTACTATCGCGATGCGCACAATATCTGACGGTCAACATTTGGGTCAAGCGATACTCGTGTGCACAATATTTGACGGTGACCATTTGAGTCGAGTGATTTTCGTGTGCACTGTCGCGATGTGCACAAAACCGCTGTGTACTATCGCGATGCGCACAATATCTGACGGTCAACATTTGGGTCAAGCGATACTCGTGTGCACAATATCTGACGGTGACCATTTGAGTCGAGTGATTCTCGTGTGCACTATCGCGATGTGCACAAAACCGCTGTGCACTATCGCGATGCGCACAATATCTGACGGTCAATATTTGAGTCAAGCGATACTCGTGTGGACAGTATCTGACGGTGACCATTTGAGTCGAGTGATTCTCGTGTGCACTATCGCGATGTGCACAAAACCGTTGTGTACTATCGCGATGCGCACAATATCTGACGGTCAACATTTGGGCCAAGCGATACCCGTGTGCAAAATATCTGACGGTGACCATTTGAGTCGTGATTCTCGTGTGCACTATCGCGATGTGCACAAAACCGCTGTGTACTATCGCGATGCGCACAATATCTGACGGTCAACATTTGGGTCAAGCGATACTCGTGTGCACAATATCTGACGGTGACCATTTGAGTCGAGTGATTTTCGTGTGCACTATCGCGATGTGCACAAAACCGTTGTGTACTATCGCGATGCGCACAATATCTGACAGTCAACATTTGGGTCAAGCGATACTCGTGTGCCCAATATTTGACGGTGACCATTTGAGTCGAGTGATTTTCGTGTGCACTATCGCGATGTGCACAAAACCGTTGTGTACTATCGCGATGCGCACAATATCTGACGGTCAACATTTGGGTCAAGCGATACTCGTGTGCCCAATATTTGACGGTGACCATTTGAGTCGAGTGATTTTCGTGTGCACTATCGTGATGTGCACAAAACCGCTGTGCACTATCGCGATGTGCCCAATATCTAATGGTCCTTATTTGGATCAGGCGATAGACGTATGCTCTATCGCGATGTGCACAATATCTAGTCGCTATTTGGATCAGGCGATTCTCGTGTGCACTGTCGCGATGTGCATAAAAACGCTGTGCACTATATCTGAAGGTTGTTATTTGGTGACGGTGGTAATGTTGTGCATAATAGCGTTGTGCACTATTACGCAGTCGTTGTGTACTAACGATCTGTGCACCATAATATTGTGCTGTATACAGTTGTATACTCATTTTTTAATATATTGGTATATGCATTATAACAATGTGCACAATTGCATGTGCACAAAAAAGGTGGTGCTCTAAACAGCATCCCATTTATAGATTTTGTGCACAAAAATCTATGTGCTCTAAATTGTCCGAGTTGTGCACAAAACTGCGTGCACATTAATTTTTGTGCACAAGGTATTGTGCTCAATTGTGTTGTGCCCTATTCCGTTGTACACAAAAAAGTATGTAGGATCGGGTTGACCCCGAACAAACGACACACTCGAAAAAAGAAAAAATGAAGGCCCTACCACAGTGGACGCCTCTACTACAACGTCGCGGTCAAAAAACTAGGGCGCGTTAACCTGGTATTCTGGAATCTGCACGGCATCAAAAATCTGGCGAACAACGAGCACTACACCGACATGACTGTGGGATGTTTCTGCGAAACCTGGTGCGAAAGCGAATACCCAAACGCCGTGCCCATGACTTTGAGGAATTTTTCCCAGGCGTGGGGCCCAGCAGTGAGGGACAACGCTCGCGGAAGAGCGAGCGGAGGGTTACTGACTCTTGTAAAAAAAGGCCTGGAGCCCTGAAATAATAGACACGTCTCACTGGTGGATTTTTGTGCGCATATCCTGCCCGTCATGGCACGCACTAGTTGGCTCACTCTATTTCAGCCCCTCTCACGATTCAACAGTCATTCTCAACGTTTTCCAGACCACGTTGTACGACCTAATCGATAGATTCCCCGATGACATCATCATTCTGGGCGGGGACTTTAACGCCCGCGTTCCATCGACGGACGAACTGACATCGGAAATATTTGAAGCTACATGTCTTTACGAAACCAGGGAGTCGTTCGACACAGGAATAAACGACAGAGGGCCGAAATTATTGCACTTCATGACGGAAAACGGCTTTGTTCTGCTCAATGGGCGTACCAGTAGCGATAGGCCAGCGCAATACACCTACTCCAGCAAGGTCGGCTCTAGCACGGTTGACCTGGTGTGGGTGAACGCCTCCAAGTCGGAATTCATTTGTGATCTTCAAGTGGGGGTTGACCTCTTCGGCTCGGACCACCTTCCTGTCGTCGTACATCTTTATGCAGATTGCCTGGCGCCGGAACAAGCCCCTCGTCGTCTGTCACCGGGGTGGTGAACAGTGAGGCGTTAAAATGGTGCAACGATAAAGCAGTGCAGTTTAGCAATAATCTAAGTCTTTCCCCTCGTATTTTTATAAACTTTGACCTTGCTACGATTGACGAATTGAGTGTTAATTTGTGCAACGCCATCAGTGAATCAGCGAAGGAAGCCGGGCTGGTAAAACGAAAATCCCGCAGGCCAGTAATTTTGTCGAATAAACCTTGGTTTGATAAAGAGTGGTGTGATCTGAGAAAGGAACTAAAAACGCGACTAAAAAACATGCGCGCCGCTCGCTATGAGGAGAGATTGGTCACACTATATTTGGAGAAGAGAGTAGAATATACTGCGCTCCTAATTGATAAGAAAACCGCGTGCTCAAATATTCTGGTTGAAAAATTTGCTAACGTAAATAATCCAGTGCTCTTCTGGAGTGCTGTAAGAAATTGTAAAAACCGTCCCAGGCAGACCGAATGCCCGTCCAAAGATAGTTGGAACCAATTCTTAGCAACTGTGTATAGACCAAGGGATATAATATTCGTCAATTTTCAGGGGGACTTTGACCCCATTATAGACTCGCCGATAACCGCAACTGAACTCGGGAACTGTATTGTCAAAGCTAAAAGCGGAAAATCTCCAGGGGTTGACTCTATCTCTAGCGAATTCTACAAGGCGTTACCTGAGGAATGGTTCGCGTACACTCTGGCCAAGTTTAATAAAATCTTCGACTCGGAGGTATTACCCCTGTCTTGGTTTAAGGTCACGCTTTGCATGATACACAAAAAAGGGCATCTGATGGAGCCGCTAAACTATAGAGGGATAGCCCTGGTCAATGTCATCACAAAAGTGTTTACTCAGATTCTGCAAAATAGATTGGAGTCATGGATCTCGGAAAGGTCCTTAATCCCCGAGGAACAAGCGGGTTTCAGCAAAGGAAAAGGGGTCTGTAATAATATCTTTATCCTGCAAACGGCGGTGCACCTTAGGATCAGACAATCGGGAGGGAAAACTTACGCGCTGTTTGTCGATTTCAAAAGGGCCTTTGACTCAGTGCCCCAATTTAAACTTTGGTACAAAATGCATGGTCTGGGCATTAGTGCTAAGCTGATCAGAATTTTACAAACCCTTTACGACGCGGCAATCATGCAAATTAAAACGAGTGACGGTCTGACCGACCCTGCGGAAGTCAGTGAGGGCGTACTACAAGGCGAGGTACTCAGTCCGTTGTTATTTAATATCTATATCTCCGACATGATTACCTACTTCCGAGAAAAAAACGTGAGGGGAATAGATATAACCGGGCGTAACGATTTGCTTATGTTGATGTATGCGGACGACCTAGTGATTTTGGCCTATTCTCCGGTCGACCTAAGGAGAAAATTAGCTATACTGTGTGATTATTGTAACGATAACGGATTAACCGTAAACACGCAGAAAACTCAAATTGTTATCTTCAGGCCTGGTGGCAAAATTGGCAAGGACTCAACAAATTTCTTATACAGCGGCGTGCCGGTAGCAATAGTAGACAAGTATACGTATCTCGGAGTAACTTTCTCGACCTCTGCCTTAGGATGGCTAGCTGCTCGTCAGGCAGTTGCGAAAACAAAAGTAGCTACTTCGGCGGTCCTATCGATACTCGCAACCGACAAGACGGACTCTTGGGAAGCCATGTGCAAGTTGTATGGAAGCGTCGTTACGTCCACGTTACTATATACTGCCTTCATATGGGGTTTAAGGTACACGACACATCTGGAGACGGCTCAATTGAACTTCTTCAAGAGGCTTCTTCACCAGCCGAAATGTACGGCAGGGTATGCCCTGCGGCTAGAACTAGGCGTTAATAATATTGCGTACGAAGTCCTAAAGGCAGCGTTTGACTGGACTATCAAAGTTTTAAAAATGGAGGATGCGCGCCTTCCGAAGATCTGTCTTCTGCGTATGATCGAATTGTCAAATTGCCCTAACAACGATCCTAGATATAATTGGGTCAGCCAGTTAAAAGAAGCACTAGGGGACGCTAACAATGTTGAGCTCTGGGAAAATCTCTCAAGTCGTACCTGGCTGAGCAAAAGGGAGGAAGTCTTGGCTGCGGTCAGGTCTCGTTTTAAAGCAAAGGATTTAGAAAAATATAACGGCACATCTTCAATGCAATTCCAGCTGAACAGAACGATCTCCGATGACTACTTCACCTTCTACCCAGCCAGATCTCCTATTGTCTACATCAGAACAAAGGCTCAAATAAGACTAGCATCTAGGTATACTCGCAGACTTATAATAGGCAAGGCGTTGCATCTGATTGACCCAACGCAGATCTGCATGATTTGTAATCGCAATGAAAATCAGAGCTTCCAACATATCCTGTCAAAATGCACAATCTATAATGCGTTTAGAAGTCACTACCTCCTGCCAAAGTTTCTCCCCGGGCTTGAGGAAGAGGAAAATACTGTGCGCATTTTAAACGCGAATGATTTACAAACCCTCACAGTACTATTTTTCTACCTTTCTAAATGTTTTATGTTAAGAGCGGAATTGCTAAACGGCTAAAAAATAAATTGTCAACCGGTCATACCCTGATGTCGGGATGTATATACGGCAACGTCGCCGAAAAAAGAAAACGAAAATGGATATGAAAGCATTAGCCTATAAGCTGTCCTGTATGTTAATCTTCTTAAGCCTGTCCAATATGGTAACCTTGTCAATATTTTTGTCAATTTTGGTTTTTTTTCCTTGCACCTTGAATCTCTGTATTCGTATATGTGCAATAAAAATACTTACTACTACTTACTACTATATTGTATATTGTCCTTAATGATGTCTTAGTCTACTCTTAATTATTTCTTATTCTATCTTTAGTTATTCCTTATTCTATTCTTAATTATTTTTCTGTCCTATTCTTAATTCTTTCGTATTCTAATTTGAATTTTATTTTAATTATTTTATATTTTTTTTCGATTTATTTTTAAGTTATTTCTTATCCTATCCCTAATTATTTCCTGTACTGTTCTTAATTAATATATATATATTTTTGTTTTTATAACTTCTTCTTTATTTTTATTTGTCACTTTTTCTTTACTCGTTTTCATCTTCCCTGTTCTTATTTGTTTATTTCTTTCCTCGTCCTAATTGTTTTCCTCGTCGTTGTCAGAGTCGCCCGGATCTTTCATGTTTGCCTTGCTTCGGTGCTTCTTTAGTAAGCTCGAGTGAAACTTACCCCGTTCTCGGTGAGACTCGGGGTCCTCGAACAGATATGTTGCAAATCCTACGCATGCTTTTATCCGGTACGGACCCGCGTAAAGAGGCATAAACTTCGCGGTAACTTTGTCAATTTGGTGTGAAACGTTTAGGGCCTTTACTAGGACGAGTTCTCCCTCTTCATGTGTCGTCATCCGATGGCACTCGTCGAATTTTTCGGCCCTTCTCCTTCCCTTCCGGAGGATTCTCAACTGCACTTCTTCGAGCTTCTTCGAATAGTCTTCTAATTCCGCAATTTTTCCTCTTAAGGCCGGAATCCAATTTTTCCACGGGCGATGCGGCTTTTTCTTGGTTTGTAATTCCAAGGCGTGTACTCGGTGGTATCATGTGGTGTCTCATTGATACAATCCTGTATTATCGGTACCCATCTCGCCCATGCTGTGTGGCGATCCGTTAGAAATGTGCGGAAAAATCTTCCGAGCTCTCGGTTTACCCTCTCGACAATATTTCCTTGCGGATGTCGGATGGACGAGAACACTCCTCGGATCCTTTCATCTTCCAGCCACTTCTTCCACGCCTTTGCCGTGAATTGTGTGCCATGGTCAAACTGGATCCTCCTGGGTTTGCCGTATTTCGGGATGTAATCTTCGCTGAGTTTCTTTATGACCGTCTTGGTGTTCGCGGTGCGCATCGGATAGAGGACGACAAATTTCGTGAAAGCGTCCAGAGTTACGAGAATGTGTCGAACTCTCCCTGTGGATGTCGGGAGAGGACCAAAGAAATCGATCGAGATTAGATCTCCTGGTCCTTCGGGCACGATCGTCTGCATATTAGCATAACTATTCTGGACCGCGCATTTCGTTCTTTGACAGGAGTCGCAAGTGGCGAGCTGGTGTCTAATGCTTTTTGCAAATCGGGGATACGCGAAGTCCTCGTTCAGCATTTGAAACACTTTGTTCGCTCCGATGTGTCCATACATTCCGTGGCATTCTTCGACCAGCATTTCTTTTATCTCTTCTGGCAGAGCTACCTTCCACTGTCCTGTTTTCGCGGCCTTTTGTAGTACGCCTTCCTCGAGTCGATAATTTTTCGGATGGATTTCAATCTCCTTTTCATCCTCGAGGAGACTTATGATAGAATTGAGATCTTCCTGATTTCGCTGCAACGTACCAATTTGACGCATCTTTTGCGACAGCAACTTCGAAAGTTTTTGCGCGAGAGCTGCGATAACGATTTTTCCCGGTGTTGTCCCGTCAGGCTCGTGTCTCGAAGCCTGCTGAGCGTGTCTGCTACCTGGTTCCACTTTCCCGGCCGGTGTTCTACCGTTAAATCGTATCCTTGTAACAATAATGCCCATCTGAACAATCTGTCGCTAGTGAATCGGCACGTTTTCAAAAATGTTAATGCCTTGTGATCCGTTACGACCGTTATTTTTGCTCCCTTCAGATAACTCTGGAACTTCTGGAGCGCCCAGACAATCGCGAGTAACTCTTTTTCCGAAGTCGTATACCCGACCTCTGCCCCCTTTAAGGTCCGACTGGCGAATGCAATGATTCCTACTTCGCCAATTTCGTCGGTTTGCGCAAGCGTCGCACCGAGCGCATAGTCACTCGCATCCGTCGTCAGGGTGTACGGTTTCGTAACATCGGGATGCTCGAGCACAACCGTTTCGCAGAACAGTTGTTTTACCTGCTTAAACGCCTCTTTGTGTGTTTCCTTCCAAGTCCAGCTCGTTCCCTTTTTTAACAGCTCTAACAACGGTATCGTTTTTTCGGCGTGCTTGCTAGTAAACTTCGTATAGAAATTTACCAAACCGAGAAAACCCCGTAACTGTTTTACGTTTCGAGGCCTAGGGAACTCCTTTATTGATTTTATTTTGTTCGGCTGTGGCTGGATGCCCTTTGTCGTTACGATGTGTCCGAGAAAATTTACTTCCTTGCGAAAGAAATGGGATTTTTCCATCTTCAGCGTCATCCCATGTTCCCGGATTTTTGAGAATAATTGTCGGAGATGCTGCAGGTGTTCCGTCGTGTTGGTCGACACACACAACAGATCGTCCACAAAATTTATAATGTATTCCCCGGTGTTTCTGAGAACAATGTCCAAGCCTCGGACCAGCGCCGCGGTGCTTGTTTTTAAACCGAACGGTGTTACCGTAAACTCGTAACATTTGTTCTCGTGTCGAAACGCCGTATATTTTCTCGAATCCGGGTGCAACGGAATCTGCCAGAAACTGCTGGTCAAATCCAGTGTTGACATGATCTTCGCGCCTCCACATTTCTGAAATATTTCCTCCGTCGGTAATGCAGAGTCGTAGTCACCTTCGAGATGTTTATTTAACTGCCGTGCGTCGAGACATAGTCGCACGTCTCCGTTTGCCTTAATAACCGTTACGAAAGGGTTAATGTAGGTACTTGTTGACCTCTGTATAACCCCTTGGACGAGCATCTTGTTGATTTCATCCGTTACTTTTCCTCTGTAGGCTATCGGAACCGGATACGAGCGAGACACGAATGGTTTTTCGTCCTTTAAAACGAGCCGATGCTCGTACGCTTGCATCCGGCCCGGTCGTTTCCGGAATACGTCGCGATATTCGTAAATCAGTTCCTTGAAGGCCCGCTGAACGTCGATGTCCACATCCGCGCATTCCCGAAGCTTTTCGTCGACTTCCGTTTCTCGTAGGCATTCCGAGGCGGGATCTTGTATCTCCCCGCTCATGACGCGGAGAGTTTCTCTTTCTTCCGAGTCTCTCACTTCGCTA